>PVLD010024506.1:0-25354 GCA_004027595.1 Dinomys branickii
ACTTCCCAGCCGAGGTTCCGGCATTCACGCTCACCAAGTCTGTCTCGAGCTGGTGGTGTTTATTAAGGAGGTTCGCTCCCTTGCTGCTCACCCGGTCGCCATCTTCCTGAGTCCCGGTTCAATAATTATATATATGGCTTGATGACTAAGGAAATATCCATTGTCTCTTATAACTTGAAGTAAGTTCTTTTGTTTTTTTTTGGCGGTACTGGGGATTGAACTCAGGACCCTGTGCTTGCTAGGCAGGCGCTTATTCCGCTGAGCTATATCCCCAGCCCTGATTTATTTATTCTTGTTTTCTTATTTTTAATAACAAACACAAGCTAGTCAGCAGTCACCAAAGTGAGGCATGGGAAGAAAATATCACTGCAACTCCTTTGTACTTTTGTCAACAATAGAAAGAAATTGAGTTTATTGATATTTAACAAAGAAATCACACCAGCCTCTTCACTGTCTCAGTGTCAACTGTAAAAAGATGAGCAGCTTTTATAAAACATGCTGAAAGAAGGGGGAGGAGTAGATGGTGAAATTCTCAGCCCCCGGATTTCATCAAAATGCAAGTTACAGGGGTGTGTACAGCCCTAAGTGGTTTTACTGACTGTTACCTAATGTTATCTAAACTAATTCTAAAACATGGAAAAATATTCTTACAAAGAAATGCTGTATTGATGACAATACAAATAACTGTTGATAATTAATGATTGTACAAATAATATAAGCACAGAAAAAGAGCTGTCATCTCTGTTCCTATAGTAATTTTTTATCACCCATGAGGGAATTAGACCTGATAAGAATGCAGACAAAACAAAATTTTAATAGTATTAAAATATGAATATTTACCCACCATCATCAGAGGTAAAGGTTGCCTTGAGTATCTAGACTTCCTTGAGTTGTTATGTAATAATATAAAGCAACTGGAATCAGTCAACCCTTAGAAGTGTGCCTTGGGGGCTGGGGATATAGCTCAGTGGAATAAGTGCTTGCCTAGCAAGCGCAGGATCCTGAGTTCGATCCCCAGTACCGCAAAAAAAAAAAAAAAGTAAAAAGAAAAAAAAAAGAAGTGTGCCTTGATCTCCTCCCCCTTTGAGAATGATGTATCTCCCCACTTCCTATAGACAAGGGATGAAAACTGATTTGGGTGTGTTATCTGCATGCACGAACTCCACACAAGGAGTGTGACTATCATGTACTGCAAACCTGTACCAAAACCAGGAAAGGGATGAAGGGTTGGGGGGGAGGGAGGGAAGGGAAAGGGATGGAAATGGGAGGGAAGATGTGTTGCCTACCGGTACTAGGAGTGAAAACTGTATTTACTACACATATGTACCAGTAAACTAAAATTTTAAAAATGTTTAATTTTTCTTTATATACATGGTGCCATGGGTAATCCATATGAACCACATGCATATAACCCACCGTGAGGAATGGGCCTGGCGCCTTCACATTCCCAAGCCACACTTTCTCCCAACCTCTCTACCAACACCTGCAGGATCTGGCTGGCCTCAAAGACCTTATGCGCTCTCTCTGCAGTGCTTGGCCTGACAACAGTAGAGACCGCTAGGAGCAATTCCCTCCATGCCTTATCGCCATCGGAAGCCCCATGTCCTCCCCATCACTAGATCTCTCTGGACTTGCCTCTCCTAACCTCGCCCTATCCTGGAAAGCGGAACTCATTATACCGCATCTTCTGGAGGTAATAAAATCCCGCACATTTCATCTCTTCTTGGATAATACTTTCCTTTCCCAGATTCCTACCATCATAATCTTCCTCCCCATTCTACAACGCTTCCACATTGTTCCAAACACTGAGAATTACAGCTCGTGCCGCCAAACTAAGCAGCCACACACTCCCATCTGCACTGATTCTCAGGCTCAATGATTGCTGCAGGATTTTAATTATTACCTCGCTGTCCTCTGCCCTTGTCAAGCCAATATAACTGAGTCTCCTGACATCTTCAAACTTTAGACCCTCAAATGCAGCCTTCAATATGCTTGTCCTTCAGTCACTGCTCAGTCACCTGGTTCTCTTCACTACCAATGACAGCAGCACCTGCCTGACCACAGCCAAACTGTCTCACTCCAAAACACTATATCCCACTTTTGTACCTAACTCCTTCTCATCTCTGATTCCAAAAATGTTTAAGCCACACTTACAGCCCTGGAAGAAGTTGCCTCTTTGTGTCCTAGTTTCCTTACCTAGCTGAGGTTCTACGGTCCAACGTTACAACCAGTAACCTGACGGCCCTCTCTCCCTTTTTTGTACTTGCTGGGTAAGACCACAACCCGAATCACTATGACTGCCAACATCCATGAACTCAAGTAGCTGAACATGTGCTGAGAGCACACCATGCTGACAGGCTTTGGTTTAAATTCGTGATGTGGAATCTCCGGTTGAGCTTCAGAGCTTTCCAGTGATGTTGTATATCCCCAAAGGTACTGTATGTCTAAAAATCCCAAGATAATAAAATAAATAGTAATAACAGTATGAAAATTCAACTAGGTAGTGAGAACATTTTAATTTAGGAAAAGAAGGAGGCTTTATATACAAAATATAGTTAAATTACAGACTCTACTAGCAAAAAAGTAGATAATATTAGGGTGAATTTAATAAAATCTATGCAGAATCTATACACGTAAAACCTAATAATACAATTGAAAACACAAAATAAGACTTCAGAAAATGGAATTACTTTGGCTAGAAAATCTCAACATAATAAACATGTCAATTCTCCTTAAGATAATATAAAACATGACACCATCTAAATAAAAATATTGCAGCTAGTTTGGAGGAATTTGTTGTTGATAAAATTATTTTTTACTAAAATAGCTGATTCAAACTTCATATAAATAATAAACATACAAGAATATCAAGCAAACCTATGAAAAAGAAGAACAGGGGCTGGGGATATAGCTCAGTGGAATAAGCGCCTGCCTAGCAAGCGCAGGGTCCTGAGTTCGATCCCCAGTACCGCCAAAAAAAAAAAAAAAAGAAGAACGATAAAGGGATGAGGAAATGGGAATTGATATACATTAAATGAGAAAAAAGACTCAAAGACACATTTTAAAATAATTTTAAAAGGCCAAGGGTTTGAATGTCTGGATTACCAAAAACTGTATTTTTAAAGCATTGGTTAATTAAAATACTAATGTTATAAGGTAAGAATGGAAAAATCCAAATATAGACCCAAATATATTATGAGAATGCATTGGGCCATAAAAGTGACCTCTCAACTCAGTTGGAAAAGATTTGTAAGTTAAGATGTTGAAAAAACAGGACAATCATCTAGAAAAATTTAAATAAAATTACATCTATGCCTCACATTATATCAGTACATTGTGTGTGTGTGTATATATATATATATATATATATATATATATATATACACATTCTATATAGACAAAGAGTTGCCTGTGGTACCATACAGTCACATGAGAATTTCTTTTTAATCCTGGGAGGATTAAGTCAATAAAACAAAAACCCTAAATCTCACTAAAACAAAAATCTTCAGGTGGAAAAAGGCACCAAAATAAGTTCAATAGACAAACTGGAAAGTGAACAATTTGAAGCCACATTGCGAGCAGTTCATCTCCCCAGTATTTTAAAAGCTCCTAACAGTCAATAAGAAAAAAGAAGACATCCATCCCTTAAGAAACCTCATAATAACTTAGAAGACTAGTAAATTAATCTGACTCTGGCAAGGTAAAAGGGGGTGGAGGAAGAGGTTTTAAAAAAAAGGTTTACTTGTTTTACGCTGGGTTATAAAAGAACACACCTCAGGTGATGTGAACTCAGGTGACGTGAAGTAAAAGAGAAATATAAATGGTCATGCAATGGGCTAGGGTCCTAGCAAGAAGAAACAGTAAGGACAGATGGATTGAAGAGAAAACGTGCTTAGCTTATCTTAAACATATTTTAAGTTTTGCCTTTGGATTGTTCCCGTTTTTCTAGGACCTTGACATGCATATTAGGTTAAAATGCTAGGAACATACAATTATCCGATCTTTGGCAAACGAGTCAAAGCATACGCCAGAGGAAAGACAGCCTCTTCGGCAAACGGCCGTGGAAGACCCGGCGCCCTGCAGAAGACCGAATCCAGACCTGTGTCACCACCACGCACTACAGTAAAATCAAAGGGAACTAAAATCTAAACGTCAAAACAGAAACACTTACTCTGCTGGAAGATAAAATAGGTAAAACTCTTATTTTTTATTTTATTGATACATTTTAGATATACATAACGATCACATTCATCACAGGGAATTTGTAGCTGTGCATGGTGCAGCTTGATTCTGCTTTTGCCCCAATGCTTTCTCCTTCCTTCAATCTCTCTTCCCTTCCAAAATCTTTGCTGCCATTTTTCCTTTTATTCTCTTTTTTCTTTTACCTTCCTTCTTTCCCCCTCCTCCCTTCTCTGTTCCCTTTCCTCTTTGAATATTTTATTCCCATTTTTTAATATGTACAATACATATTGGTCCTTATTTTGGATTCTCACACCATAGAAACAGGGTAACATTTACACGTGTGTGTTCAGTTTATTTCACTGAGGAGTATGGTCTCAAAGTGCACCCATTTACTCATAAAGGCCGCAAGCTTATCCTTCATGTAGCAAAGTGGTACTCCATTGTGCAAAATACCGCGTCTTCTTTGTCCATTCATCAGTTGATGGGCATTTGGGCTGTTTCCAAGATTCAGCTATTACAAACTGTGCTGCTATAAACATGGGTGTGCATAGATCACTGTGGTGTGATGATCTTATTTCCTCCAGGAAAACACCCAGAAGGAGAATAGTTATTTCCACAGTTGTTGCACCAGTCTACGCTCCCATCAACAGTAGAGAAAGGTTTCTTTTTCCCCACAGCCCACCAGTATTGGTTGTTGGTTGATTTCTTGATCATTGACATTCTTTCTGGAGCAATATGGGGTCTCAACGTTGTTTTAGTTTACATCTCTTAAATGACCAGTGATGTTGAAGATTCTTTCATATAGTTATTTGTTATTTGTACTTCATCTGAGATCTATTCATTTCAGATGCTCAGTTCTGAACTGGGTCTTTAAATTTAGGGGCTCAGAATTTTTTTCAATTATTTATATATTCTACATGTTAGTCCTTTGTCTGAGGAACAGCTGGAAAAAATTTTTCCCATTCTGTAGGTTGTCTCTTTACTCTGTTGGTAGGTTCTTTTGCTGTGCAAGAGTTCTTTAATAAGATGATTCTTTATATTACTTCCTGTGAGATCGGGATTTTGTTTATAGTCCTTGCCTACACTTTTGTCTTCAGGAGTTCTACCTAGTCTATGTTCCAAAAGATTTAGGGTTCCTGTTTCAATATTTAGTGTATGGTGAGAAATATGAGAGATATGGGTCTAAGTTTAATCTTCGGCATGTGGAAAACCAGTCTTTCCAGAACCATTGATTAAAGAGGCTATCTCTCTTCCAGTGAAGGTGTTTGGCACTTTTGTCAAAGATAAGGTGGTTGAGTGTGTTTGGAGTTGTTTCTATATATCATCATCTGTTCCTCTGATCTTCAGGTCTGTTTTACTACCAGTAGTGTGCTGTTTTTATCCCAGTAGCTTTGTAATATAATTTCAAGTCAGGTATTGGAATGCCCCCTGCCTTGCCTTTTTTACTCAAAATGACTTTTGCTATTCTAGGTGTATTCTGTTTCTAAATGAATTTTAGGATAGTTTTATCTAATTCTGTGAGGTATGTGTTGGTATTCTGAGAGGGATTATATTAAATCTGTGTTAGAGTTTCAGAAGAAGTCCATTTTCACTATATTGGTTCTGCCTATCCAAGAACAAGAAATACCTTCCCATTTTCTGATCTCTTCTTTGATGTGTTTTTTCAGTGTACTGTAGTTTTCAATGCAAAGGTCTTTTACTTTCTTCATTAAATTGATTCCTAATTATTTTTTATCCTGTTGTGAAAAGTAAGGTTTCCTTAATTTCTCACTCAGTGACTGTTTTATTTGTGTAGAGGAATGCTATTGATCTTTTAGTGTTGTCTTTGTATCCAGCTACACTGCTGAATTCGGTTATTAAATCTAGCATTCTATAAATTCAAGATACTCTTCTTTCCCCTGCCCAATTTGCTAAAATTACTTCTGTATATTTGATCCTATTACAATATGAGCAGAATACAGAAAACATCAAAAGATCTAGCTTATAATTATAACTATCACCAACTAGCTGTGTGACAGATTTTGTTTTTCATGGTAAAATAGGAGTTAGACTAGACGAAGCAAAGTTCTTTTATACTACCATTTGGCAATAACTAGAGATGTTTTTGATTGTCACACCCAGTGAGTGCCACTATCACCTAGATGAGGGAAGCTCCTAAAATCCTACAATGTAGATGACAATCTTTACGATGTTGTCCAATGCTAGATGTCAATAATGCCCAGGGTGAGAAGCACTGTTATAATGCAACAGACACAAATCTGCTTCATGGAAGATAGTCAATGACTGTGCTTTAATAAAAAATGTTGCCCCACAGTCTCCTGTATTCAAAGACAGGGCTCTGAGAAGATGATTGGTCCTTTGGTGCTATAATCAACAGTGGATTCGCCCACTGGAAAATTCATAGTTTAATGTACTGGTGGAGGTGGGACCTGGTTGGAAGAGGCCGGGTATGGGGGTGTGACCCAGAAGAGTGTTTTATTACCCTTGGCTCCTCCTTCTCTCTCTGCTTCCTGGTTGTCACTGGTTGGGAAACTTTCCTCTGCTATGCCAGTTCTGCCATGAAGCCAATCAGAGATTCCTCTCTAAAACTATGAGCAAAATTAATCTCTCCTTCAAGCTGCAGTGCCGGATATATTGTCCCAGCAACAGAAAATTAAGTCATACAATTACTATTGTCTATTAATTAGGGACATTTTTGGCTAACAAATCCTAAAATAGTTTATTTTTCTGGAAATAAATTGGTTAAGTGATTGCCCACATTAGAACACCATCCATCGCTCACAGTCCCAAGCTTACCACCATGCTGATGGAAGGAGGGGAATGGATGAATGCTACAGTATGAACATTTGTCTATCTGCAAATTTATATGTTAAACTCCTAATTGCCAAAGTGATACTAATGGAAGGTCAGTGCTGGGGGTGGTGATTAGATCACGAGGGTAGAGCCCTTCTGAATATATTTGTACCTTGATTAAAGAGATCACAGGGAGCTCGTTCACACCTTCAGGAGGGGATAGAGCAAGAAGTTACCATCAGTGAGAAAACGGACTTTCACTGGTACCTTGACCTTGAACTTCCAAACTCTAGAGTTGTGAGGAACAGATTTCTGTTGCTTCGAAGCCACCCCAATTTTTTGTATTTTGTTATATCAGTCTGAATAGACTAAAGGAAAAAGTTAGCCACATCCATGCCTTTCATCAAGAAACCACAATCTAATATTCCAGTGACCAGAACTACCTTTAAGGAAGATCAGGAAGGGCATTTAGCCCTTGCTGCCTACAAAGGAGGCCAAACTGATAAGCCCTAAGCCTTCTGACACTTTGCAGTGAAGTCTAGCAGGAGGAGAGGAGGGAAGTGGATCTGAGGTTCTTTGGTTAATGGGCCCCACCCTATCGACAGTCAATATCGTCTCATACGAATTAAGGTGAATAATGGGTAACAAGTAAGTCTTCATCACACAGCTGTTTGGTGGACACCTTCCTTGGTAGAGATGAAAGAGCAGGCACATCAGGACTCAGATTGAGCTCATGCAGTGTCAAGGTATTTTACAGCCAACATAGTATGAAAAGTGGCTCTCACTGCAGTGACCCATTGGTCACACATTTCACTTTATATGTTGTGGTCAGACATTAAGTCAGGGACAAACAAAAGGAACTGGAAAGCCAAGTGTCCCCACTTTCATTACAGAGTGAGAACCAAACTAAAATGCTGTTGACCAGAGATGCTGGTGAAAAATCTTGAAAACTCTCCTCAGAGAACACTTGGAAAAACAGCTTAATCACAGAGAACAATCTCAATTGTTGGCAAAAAAAAAAGAGCCATTCCCAACTAATCTGCTGGGGTCTTCCAGAAATATTACAGCCTTGACAAGGGAAATTCAGTATCTGTCAAAGCTCAAAGACAGATGTTAGAGCTCATGGGTGTGAAGCTTTGAATTTGTAGACTCATCCAATCCAGTGGTATAAATTCAAGACACTTTGAATTAGACTTAAAATGTGAAAGGCATGTTTGCAACCCAGTGCACAGATTCCTCTAGAGAAGCACATGTCTGCAGTGTTCTAGTGTACTTTAATTTGAATTCCTGTTACTTTAGTACATAAACAGTGTAGATGCTGCTGATGCTTTGTAAGCCCCTGCAGATGTAATATGTTCGCATTTCTCAAATGGATCTAAACAGATTCTGGGATTACAGCTGAAAAAGAAAATTTACAGACTAAAAAGTAAAATGCTCTGCAGTAGCAAGAATGAGGAAAGAGTGTGTCTTTCATTGAAGAGGAGACACATACTGAGAAGTCAGCAAGAGGGAATTTCATCCCATGTAAGAGTTGGGGCTATTTGCACCCTCCCAGTCCTTTCCCAGTTAGCATGTCTAGAGGGACATGGTTAAAGTAATTTCATAGTATAATACTGAATATCTTATCTAATATTTTTCAAATAGTATTTTCTTTATGCTAACATTCAACAACTGATCAAGTACAGGTTCTGGAAATTTGAAATAAATTATCATTTTTCAAGGGTGGTTGAATTCTGACATGCAAGGTTTTGGCTCAAACTTTTCTTCCTGAAAGAAGAACAGTGTCTTAATAGATTTATCCTCAAGGGCAATTTCTTATGGACATTGTGGCCTTCAAATAGGTAAGTGAGAAATTATGAGCACACGTCAGCCAAAGATGTCCAAGGCACCTCTGACACCACTGCCCACGCGCAGCTCCCATCTGTCTGCAGTGCAGTGCAGAGCTTCTTCAGTGAGCTCTCAAGTCCACCAGTGAGCACCACAGAAAGGGGACCTAAACACATTTGTACCTAGAGCTTCTGCATATAAAGCCTGACCTTGCGTGGGAAACACTCACTACCCAGTTTTAAAATATTTGTCAACTGTGCTGAACATTGTATTGTAATATTACATAACTGCAAAGTCATTACTAGCATAATTTTCTTACTTTTGGGGAATCACTCAAAGGCCACACAGGCTAGTAAAGAAAGCACAGACATGAGAGTCCGAACAGTAGAAGAGTCTGTGTCATTAGTAACATCCAGCTTGGGCAAGTAACTTAAAACCCTCAAGTCTCAGTTTCAATACCTGCAAGATAGAGAGGGTATAACCTGCCTGCCTCATTCACAGGATTTGGTGGTGGTCATGAGCTATGGCCCCAGGAAAGGCTCTATGAATGGAAGACATCGTATAGAAACAGCTATTTGTAGGAAGCACCACATGAAAAGGATGAACATATTTATTTCTGAAAGGTAAAGAAAGTGAAAGGCTCTTGCTCACTTTTTAACAGTGACAACGGATGACAAGCACAGATTCAATACAAGCCGTCTGATCATAAGAGAGCCAACACTTTAGGGTGCAATGAAGTGAAAATCCTGAATTGTAAGCAGGGCACCAAATTCACCTGCAAACCGAACGCTACAATAAAGGCAGTGTGCTCAAGATGAAAACCACAGGAATCTGAGAGGTTTTAGGAACTATTTCCTAGTACTAATTTTTATTTGAAGTGAACTGAAGTTTTGTAGCCTAAGAACATCTAAGACGCAACGTGAGGAATGTGAAAGTTTCCATCTATCTCAACATTCTGAAAAGAGAGAACACACTGTAACCTCCAAAATAAAAATGAAGAAAGGTCAAGTAAAATCTTTCCACAAAAGACTATGCAGTGAATAAAAGAGCATGTTGGAGATTAAATGTAATAATTCAAGGAGCAGAGCTGCAAAGATGTATTCTTTCATGGGCAAAATGCAGAAATTAATCCAACAAATGTTCATTGAGCTCTTACGGAGGCACAGTAATGGGTGGTTAAGAGTACAAGGCTCTATTCCCATTATCAGCGCTCATAAAATATCAAAGTGTCACGAAAGGCTTGATATAGTTTAGTGTGTAAGTGAACGGTTTATACATCAGCACCCGAGATGCTCCAAAATTACTTTTGCCAGTGAGTGCCAAGGGAATCCGGAAGCAGTTTGGAAAATATAAGAATCACTTCATAAAGACAGAGAAGCCAAAGACTGATCTTATGGGATTGATATGATTTTGGTAAATGGGAAAACATCGACAGTAGCCAGGGGTTTTACATCCTCAGATTCTACTAACCACAGAATAAAAAAAATTTTTTTAAACATTTCCAAAAAGGTCTAAGAACAAAGCTTGAAATTTCCGTGCTCCAAGTCCTGTAAAAAATCTGAGCAAACAAAGTGATACTGTCGTGGTTGAGTTCTAAAACGGACCCTGAAGCCTCGTGTGTGTGAGAGACGATGCGCTCTGTGGCATCGTAGCTGGCCGGCTCCGGGAAGGTGAGGTCTGCTCAGAAGAGGCCGCTGCGCCGTGATGAAGGGTCTGTCTTCCTTCCCAGCAACTCCTCCAGGCCTCCACCGTGCGGGGGGCAGGGCAGGCAAACATGAACAAAACAAACCTCTTCTCCTTTAAGTCTGGGGTGTCAGGTACTGTTGCTCGGCAACAAGAACCTGATCATGTAGCCGTCGTACCCAGGTATTAGAAGCTAGAATTGATTTACAATATATGAGAGCATTTCATAGATTACATGAAAATACCAGCATTTCCCATGAAGGACTTTCATACGAAACCCTAAACCCGTGGATGTTAGTATCTGTGAGGCTGGACTGGGCACGGCTCTGGAGCAGACCCACTGTGGAGGCCGAGGGGCCGCGGTGTGGTGAGAGGATTCCTCATTAGCAGCATCGGAAGGAGACCTTTGACAAGCTGCCTTCGTGCTCTTCTTTGTCTTCACTGCGTGACTGCTTAGCTTTTCAACTTGAATAGAAGCCAGCAAGCGGATTAATACCAAGACCTAGAATCCTAAAATGTTAAGGGCTTGGTTTACCCAGTAACAAATCAACTAACAGACCCTCGGGCCTCCCGTTATCACTGCTCTGGTGAGTGCTTCTCCTCTGCTTAAACACCACCTGGAACCAGAAACTTGTGATTTTTGAAGGAATTAATTCTCCATCCTGTTTTACAATATTTCAGAGATAACCGCCAAAATATTTGAAGTATACAGACTAATATCAATCTTCTGTTTATAAAAACAATGAAACTTCTGGGGAAGCATTAGCATAGTAACATGAAAGTCTTTCATATAATTTTTATTAAACCCAGACCACATATAAAACTAAAACCTCAACTTTCCTGAGACCACAAAGCAATTTAGTGACAGAACCGGGTCTAGAAATTCAGTTTTCTGCCATGTAATATCTTTTCAATACACATTACCATACCATATGTTCTAAGCCAAAGACTATGTTGTACTCCAGATCAAGAACTACATGCTTTTGAAAGGAAACTGCTCAAAAGTAGGGAGCAGCTGGGATGGGGGGGAGAGAGAAAAGGAAGAAGGGGATAACTATGTATGTATGTATGTAGGCATATGCAGGATGGCTAACATAGCTATACTACTGATTTCTGTTGCTTTGTTGTAAAGAACAGTTAATGATTAGTTGTTTGATCAGTCTTGTATGTCTGTATTTGTTTTCCTGAGTATACACTTCAAAGTTATCAATATGTAATACAACAACCATTGTTAATTCCCTGTCACCTTGTCTGTAATTCAGTTTTGATTGTACTATCCTGGTGCTACTTTGTAAGTGGCTGTTTGTTAACATGTTTTCATTCTTTTACTTTTTAAAATAAAAAAAAAAGAACTACATGCTTTATTTCTAAGCTTCTGAAAATGAAATACCTAGTGATCTATTGAGATATATTTCCCTTCCTGCATGTACTGGCCTCCTTTTCAATAAAGCATAGTCAGCAGTTGCTTTATACAGCTCTCAAAAATGTAAGGAGTTTGGGGCTGAGGATATAGCTCAGTAGAAGAAGTGCTTGCCTGGCAAGTGCAAAGTCCTGAATTTGTATCCCTAGAGAGAGAGAGAGAGAGAGAGAGAGAGAGAGTTCATTGGAATATCTGACACGAAGCTTAGCCACATACACCATTCCCTCCAGGTACCACCACCCCACGCCCTGCTCTTTCATATAAAATAGTGCATTATAACTTTGAGCAATTCCCTGTTATCCAGGCCTCTCTACTCATGGACATTACATGTATAACACACATATGGAGAGTCTACAGGTATTTTCATAGAGGTCTTCTCAAAAGACAAAATAAGGGATTGAGTGTTTTCTAGAACTGAAAACACCCTCGCAGAAGTGGTATCTCTAACCCTTTTGACATGGAATCCTGTTCATCGCCGGCCTACTACCTCTTCTTTCTTTTATCTTTTTCTTAAATGGTGGGATCAGTTAACACAATATCACTATCTAGCTGCTTATTAACCTCTTTTATATGTTTATTGAGAATTATTCAGTGATAATTTTATTACATTAGTTTACTTAAACCAATGAAAAATAATCCAAAATCCTTTGTCCACAGAAATTGTTCCAGTAATAGTTCATAAAATTGGATGTCAGTTTCTTTCATGACAACTTTTTAATTATTTTAAACTAAACAAAGTTAAGAAAGTAGGTGTTTATCAGCTATGCAAATAGCTCAAAATTCCAGGATGTTTGTCTAGTCAATTGTTGAAATGTCAGCTAAAAACACTGAAATAACTTCCCTACTAAAAAGATACCCATCAATGCATAATTCAAAGCACCAAGCCCTACTACACAGCACTCACACAGCATACGAAAGCAAAAAAAACTAAATGTCACTCATTTTCAACAGTTTATCATTGATCCTATCATTTTTAAAAACTTGAAATTAATGTAAGATGAATACATCCCTATAAGGAAAATTAAAATAAGAATAAAATAGAAATCAACCAATGATGTGTGACAAAAGGTCAAACTAGAAAAACTTTAGCTTACAAGAACTACTAAAAATTAATCTCACTAGAGAACAGTAAATTCAAATATGAAATCACCCTGAAGATATGCACTGCACTCCTACTTGGTGGCAGGTGCATGCTGGGTATTCCATGTGATAAAGTAAAATCAAACCACTTACAAGACTGAATGGTGATAGTCACTAAAATCTGAGACACAGGTAACAGAAAGGTAAAGATAATCTATAGATTTTCTAACTCTTTCCTCCAGACCACTAGAGAACTGCTGTTTGATCTAATATCAGACAGCTTCCCTCTTTGCCTCCATCTCGGATTTAATGCTCTTGTAACACCAGTAACTGATCCCTTGCCATTAATGCTATACAATTAAGATAAATAGGCGCTTACATCAAAGCATTACTGTTTTGTACCACATCACGCATATTCATATGCCATTTAGGCTAACAAACAATATAGAGTGTTTTATGGAATACATAAAATGCAAACTAGCGTAATTTAAACATTGGTTGAAAAGAAAAAATAAGAGACAAAGAAGCTAGCTAGCTGCCCTTCCCTAGCTGGCGTCCACACACTTGGCTCTTTTCGTTCTAGTAGCCAACCTGAAATAAGAAAGCCTATCACTTACAGAATTTACAGTTTCAGAGGGAATGTTTTCCATGGCTTAGAGGAAATACAATTATCCTTGATAGTCAGATGTTTTAATTTCACCAAAACTTCTTTTCAAAAATGTTAGAACATAAACATTCCTCATCCATATAATATGTACAGCACCCTCTTTGCATGCATATCTGGTTTTTACCATTCCAAGAATAAAAGGAAAGGTATTGAGTTACATGTTTACAATCTCCTGCATCCCCACTGTTCACACACACACACCACCCACCGAGGGCAGATTCGCTCTCCTTTTGCAGGCTCAAAGTACCAGAGGAGGTGGGTTCTAAAACAGGTGCCTAAAGATAACTTCATCTATTTAACAAAAGTTCAAACCAGAGAAAAGCAGGAAGATAGTTCAGAAGCCTGTATGACCTGAGCTTCCTGGGAGCACTCAGTGGAACAGGAGAGAGAAATTTCCCCGCTGCTGTGTGTGAATGATTGGGAAAACGAGAAAACTAAGGAGAAAGGAAGGCTCTCTCCTGTTATGTAATTATTTCCCTTTCGCTGTTCAATAAGAAAAAGTAGTGAAGACTTAACATCTCTATTTCATTACTTTGGAAAATACTCTGCTGTTTCTTTGAATGTAAAATGCTAACAAAACTGGACCATGCGATGGCTATCTCTGTACCACGGCAGTCTGATGACTTCAGTAAAGCATGATGGCACCTGGGGCCACCCGAGGTTCCAGCCATCTGCACACTGCCTCACAGAGCATGAGAAGGGACTTCTTCTCCATCTGTCCAGAACTCTCTTATGTAAAAACAAGATTTTTTAAATTTTTTTAACCTCAAATTTTTTTCTGTCAGAAACTACAAAAAACATAGTCAGGAATTTGAAACCAAAAGAGCACTTTCACCAAATGTAATTTTTGGGGTGCCACAAGGCTCTGTGGAGACCCCAAATCTCTCAGTAATCACACACTGGTTAAATAATGGTTTTCAGCCTTCACAAACTCCAGTAAAATTTGCATTATTCTTATGTTCTGGTTATAAAAATGCAGATTTGTGCATGGTTAGCAACACTGGCTTAAAGGAAGAAAGGATCACATATGAGACAACTGGCAAAGTCCCCATCCTTCCTGTTCTCTTCCTCACCTCATTCTCTCCTAGCAAAGCTACCAGCATTTTGAGCTCAAAGCAGCAACAGCTCTGTGCAGAGACTGCACTCCCACAGAGGCTCCCTGTGAGGCAGCAGATGTGTCACAAGGTCCCTGGTGAGGACACTCCCTGAAGGATGTCAAAAAAAAAAAAAAACCAGGGTAGTGTTGGAGGGCAGCAAAGCTCCCACGGCCACACAGGTGAGAGCTCCAGGTCTTGGCAGTTGATCTTTAACTTAAAGTGGGCTCCTAGGTACACTCAGGGCAACAAAACTGAAATCACATCACCTGACGTGCAAGCCCTCAGAAACTGTAATGTACAATTCAAGTACATGGTAATAGTATAACTAAATTCAAAAATCACTTACAAACTGTAGGTAATGTTAGTCCTGATTCTGAATATCTAAATTGCCATGCACGATAGGGAAGATGCTTCTAAAAATATGCAACTTACTTACAGACGCTGAAGTAAAGTATAGGAAGTTCTTACTTTTATAACCAGACATAGAATTTCTCTTTATTTACTTATAGTTAATCCTATTCTCGAGGGTTTGAAGTTCTCCTGAGCAGAAACCTTCCCTTGCCCACCCCTCACGCAAGGGTCAGGCCCCACACCCACATCCCTCTCTGTCTGTTCCTCCCACACGCCTCCGTCCCACCCTCTGCAGATGGTAAAACGAGCCATTCTTGTGTTCTTTTACCTTAAGATCTGACTTCAACATTTGTTTGAGCCAAGTCAAAAGCCTCATTAAACATCAACTGAAACACTGCAACAAAGGATCCCTGGGGAAAGTGAACAAAGGGGAAGCGGAGCAGTGCACCGGCTGACATCTTTTTAAAGGAAAAGGCAGAAAACTAAGGTTCCAGTTTAAACCAAATGGCCTTGGTACATGTTCTGAGAACTGTAATGGTGAGTGAAATATGATGAGTTTCTTCTGTACCTATGAGTTTTATCCTGAGAATGGTAAATGCAGAAAACAGTACCTGTTACTTGATGATTACATGACTGATACTAATTACCCTGAGGCCACAGGCATTAATACAAGTTTCAAGTAATATTAAACTCAAAGCAAACCTAAACTCCTTTTCATTCACTCAAACCTGATCAAAAGCATAGAAAAGCCTGTTTGCTCCTCAGAACATTTTTTGGTAAGCTTCACTTCCCAAACCCCCACCCTACCTACCTTTCTCTAAACTGATGTTCTGACCTGCAAAAGGAAGCGTATTAGCTAAATTACCACGGGAAGCAGACAGTGTTACCAAACAGCAGCTCCTACCAATGTTGTAAAATATAGAAAATCTTTTATGAATTGGAACATACTGTCGATGTCTGTGAGAGTCGTGCTTGCTTTTGAAACATGCCCTGGGATTTTGAGGGCTGCACAGTAACAGTCAGTTACCTTTTTGCAAGGAAAGAATTAATTCTACAAAATCTTAAAATGTTCCCGTGCAATACTTGCTATGATCATTTGATCCAGTATGACCCAGACGGCTGTTGCATTATAACAGCTACATTAGAATGATTCTTCCCTGTAGGATGTTAGTCAAATAGAAATCTGATTACTAATTCAAATGAAAATATAAGGAGGGAGCCTCAAGTACCCATAAAAATTATTTATAGCAACTATAGATATTCACGTTATTTTCTAGAGAAAGTCTATCCCCTGGACCAATGTTTGCAGTTTTTTTTTATTACTACAAAGCTCAAAAGTGCCTTTCATGCACAGCAGGCACAAAACAGGCAAAGACCCGATAAACTGAAAAGCTATCATAAGAATATAAATCAAAAATTCTATAAAATTTAGCTTGTATACCCAAATATGTCAAAAACAAGATATAGGATGTCACTTACCACCAACAAAAAAGAACTTGAAAAGCATCATATTTTAATTCTGATTTTTGCGTTGGTAGATTCTCTCCCACCAAACTGATGTACTTATGTACACTTTCCCCAAACATACATTCTATGAGATTCTTGCCCTTCAACATGAAAGACAAATCATAGTAACTTTCAGCAGACCTAATCAACTTGTTCTATTAAAAAAAAACATGACCAATTAAAATTTCATCCTTAAAAACAAATCAACTCTTAACCGTACATTAATGATGCTGAAAAGAATTGCTTTGCAACTTGACCACCAGATGGGACATCTCTGCTATGCTGCAATACAAGGAGAAACTGAGCAGAAAAACAATCTGCAAAACTGTGTTAGGAGAGGAAGTATAAGGAACACCACAGGAAGGAACCATTTATAATCATTTTCTGCTTGACATAACTTAAAGCTGTGGACCAGGAGCCAAATAATGGCAGGGGATACACCTCCTACCAGGCAAAGACAGAGATAACCAGCTCTAATATAACCAACATAGGCTAATTATTCTCGTAAATATTCTTCACAGTGTTAACACAAAACATCACCACTCTGGTGCTAACAGCAGCAGACCAGCAAGTAGTAGAAAATTTAGTTCCAGCATTTTCCTTAAACTTAAATTAGCATATCATAGCAATATATAGAGAGAAAAACAGAACTAGACAGAACCATGATGGAAAAGTTTCAGAAATACTTCCTATTTTCAGATTATAATAATGAGGATTCTACTTGATGAAGTTACCTAACAATAATATCTAAAACTTTTAAAACACATTAATCCCATTCTCCAAATTAATCCCTCAACAACCTGTGTAGACAGAATTATTTCCTTATTTTACAAGCAGTAAAATAGGGGCTTCAAGGAGACCTTAACATGACAAGCAGTTTAGTGAAAGGACTGCAAATCTTAGCTTCCATTTCAGAGTTCTTTCCATATATCATATATATATATATATATATATATATATGAAATAGTAAATATAAATAACAATACATAAATGAAAAAGTAGTACATTAGCAATTTAAAATACTACCTCAAAAGTACCTTTGTAAAATAAAAGCAGAAAATATCTTTTTTTATTTTAAAGAGAAAAAATTAAAAATAACAATAAAAGTTTTAAAACAGACTAGTAAGAGAGTAATAATAATTAATACATGCATAGTCACAAAATGTTATCCATACAACATTAATACAAACCTTTCTTTTCAATGAACTAAGAAATATTAACTGTACAACTATACTGTATATATATATTTTTTTTTCCTCTTCCCTTCCTTCCTTTCCCCATTTTTCCATCACAGTTTTTCTTTGCTTTTGGACAGTTTCTTCCCTATTCCCAACATCTATTTTACACTTTGGATCTTATTTACTTGTTCAGTTTCTTACAGTAGTGAGAAATACAATGTTTACACATGTGGTTCTGATTTATTTCACTTATGATTATGGTCTCTAGTTATATCCATTTACCTATAAATGTCTTACGTTTATCCTTCTTTATGGCTGAGTAGCATTCCATTATATTTTTTAAAAACACATCTTTTTTATTCATTCCTCGGGTTGATGGGAATTTGGGTTGTTTGCAAAATTTGGCTATTACAAACTGTGCCACTATAGACATAGGTGTGTATATATTGCCATAGTATGATGCTTTTAATTCTTTTGAGAAGATATCCAGGAGGTGAATGGCTTGGTCAAATGGAACTGCTAGTCCTAGTTTTGTGAGGAATCTCCATAGCAGCTGTACCAGTCTACACTCCCACCAACAGTGAAGAAGGGTCTCTTTCTCCCCACAGCCTCTCCAGCATTTGTTATGGGTTGATTTCTTGTTGACAGCCCTTCTCTCTTGACTGAGATGGACTTGCAGTGTTGTTTTAATTTGCATTTCTCAAATGACCAGTAATGCTGAACACTTTTTCATGTATTTATTTGCCATTTGTAGTTCTTCATCTGAGAAGCACATATTCATCTCAGATGCCTATTTTTGGATTAGGTCTTTGAATTTGGGGAGCCTAAAGCACAACATATTTAAAGAATGAGAGTTGAAATTTTCAAATTACACAGGAAAATTTTTAAACTATTATTGTGATCAAAAAGAAATATCATAAAAATATCTAAAGACATGCAACATCAACAAAAAACATTGATTATTCAGAATGGAAATAAAATACATCATAGGAAGAGACAAAGTGGAAACTCAGTTTGAATCTAGAGAAATATGGTTACATATTTGCAGTTACAGTTCACTTGATGATAAGACTTTGCAAGAGAACATCTACAGTAAGATAGTAAATGAGATTTTTCCAACATTTGAATTTTATAAATGTCTTTAGTAATAGAGTATTATACTCATCATCTTGAAAAAATTACCCTCCCAGCTATAAAGCTTAGTATTTTATTATGAATGTGAAAAATCAATATTGATAGGTAAGTAGCATTATGCTTAAATTTGAAAATCTTTATTAATTTCATATAACTTCAGCAGCATTTTTCATTAGGTGCATCCAGACACAATTGCCACAGGAAATTCCCTACACTCTGATCAAAATCTTCAATCACATTATTGATAATCAAATAAAATGCATCGTTCTCGGCTAAGGCATTGAAGGCCCTCTGTGCTCTGGCTCACCTCAACTTTTTCAACACGATTTCTTATCATTATAAGAACATGATAAACATTTTATACTTTCCCACTTTTACATTTTCTCCCCCAAATTTTTTTCCCACTGGAACATCTTCCATTTCCCCTTGTTAAAATACCTTCTGTTTAGTCTTCAGGAATGGGAATGTAATTCAATGGTAGAGCATGTGCTTAGCATGCACAAAACCCTATGTTCAATCTCAAAACAAAACAAAATAAAACACACTGAACTCCATCTTACATGTTTCCTTGGTTATCACTTCCATGGTCTTCTCACCTATAGGAGATGTCTTTCCCTATTAGGGTGCCTACCAGTTTGTCTTATGTTCTGATAATTGTCATAACTACCAAATATTTATAAGTATCATAGTACAAGAGATTGCCTCAAACTTCAATATTTCAGATGAAATTATTTTAGCACCTTAGATCAAGTGTGTAATCATTTTTTATCCTGCATGTACTACAGAGCCAAAAAATGGAAGAATTTTTATATTTTTATTGCATTTAACAATCTTCTAAATTACACTCAAATACATATGTTAAAACTTTCAAGATGCCAAAAATTTTAATTCTGTTGTTTTGGTCATTTATAGTTATTTTGTTCTCATACCTAATGATCTATTTTATTACCCACAAATCTTCTCTCTGTGCCACTACAAAGTATAAAAAGTAATTAGGGAAAGGAGAAAAGAGAGAGAGAAGAAAGAAAGAAAGAGAGAGAGAGAGAGAGAGAGAGAGAGAGAGAGAGAGAGAGAGAGAGAGAGAGAGAGAGAAAGAAAGAAAGAAAGAAAGAAAGAAAGAAAGAAAGAAAGAAAGAAAGAAAGAAAGAAAGAAAAAGGTATATATGTATGTAGAAGGATAGCTGGAATAATGTACTGCTGATATCTATTGGTTTATTGAAAGGAACAGTTAATGCTTATATTTTTTGACCAATTTTGCATCTGGTAATCTGAAAAACTAATTTGAAAGCAACAATATGCAATATAACAGCCATTGGTTAATCCCTACCATCTTGTTTAGTGAAGCACTGTATCTTTTATAATTTTTTTATTATTTTTATTCTCCTTAATGATCAATCTTGCATTTTTACATCTGGTCACCCGAGTAACTTTGGTTAAGATAACAATATGTAATATAACAACCACTGTTAACTCCTATCACTTTATTTTGAAAGCCTGTGTCATTTTTACAGTTTTAGTGTTGTTTGGCTTTTGTCTATGCTGGTATTATCTTGCTATTCTTTTTTCATCCTCTTTAAAATAAAATTAAATTTAAAACAGAAAAGTAACCCTTACAAAATTTGAACATATTTACTTTTAATTATTTTACAAGTAACTAAAGAAGAAAAGGGAATAAGATTTAAACATGCTTATTTGGCTTATGAGGATAACAAAGGTAGAATTCACTCCAGACGTGCAGTCTTGCCCCTCTGCATGTGGAAACCCATCACCACTGCGGAGTGAATGCCTGAGGACATGGGTGATAATGGGGTCCACCCCTTCCCAGGGTTTCCAAACAGTTATTTCTTAGATGGGAAACTTGTAAATTCTAATGAAAAGTACACTATAAGCCACACAGCCTTTTACCCACAAAATTATGTGCCAAACACACAAGTAACTCTAGAGCATGCACATAATTGTTACAGCTGTTAGAGGCAGTTGTACTACTCTGAACACTATTACTGAAGTGGTGCTAGCAGTAATAGTGGAATATAACATCTTATAATTCATTATAAGGTTGTAATTTCATTGTCTTTTCTTGTAAGAAACTAAATCATGCAGGCCAAATTTAAAACAACTTAGAAAAGAACCTTAAAGTTAAGTTATGGTGAAATTTACAACTAAATTACAGCTGTCGATCACAAGTTCTGCCTTCCCATCCTAACCTGTGAGAGCTCAGCTAGGAACTTAACTCTGGGCTGCTAAGTATTTGTGTCAGGTACAAAATATAAACTGTTGCTAAGCCAAAGTAAAAGCAAAATGAAATAAAACATGAAAAGAGAAAAGACACATTCATATTTACAGCTGTTAGGACTGCTGCTACGCCCACTCTCATTTCCAATTTCATTTTCCAAGGGTTCAATTATCCATGGTCAGCCACATTCTGGAAACACTAAGTGGAAAGCATTAGGAATAAACAATTCAAACATTCTAAATTGCAGGACATTCTAAGTAGCATGAGGAAATGTCATGCTATCCAGCTGCGTCCTGCCATGACATGGATGGTCCTTTTGTTGAAGGTACCTGTACTATGTATACTGTCTTTCCACCTGTCGGTCACTTCGTAGCCAACTTGTTTGTCTGGTCAAATGTTACAGTATTGCAGTGCTTGTGTTCAAGTAACCTTTGTCTTACTCAGTAACAGTCCCAAGACAAGAGATGTGAAGACGGCAATTCAAATATGTCAATGAGAAGCCACATAAAGTGGTTCATTTATGTGAAAAGGTAGAAGTTCTTGACTTAATAAGGAAAGGAGAAAAATCACACTTAGGTGTGAGTTTGCTCAGATCTACAGTATATTACTGTTGTTAATCTCTTACTGTGCCTAATTTATAAATCAAATCTTACTGTAGTGGTATGTAAAGGGAGAAAGGAAATAAGGAGGGGAGGGAGGGAGGGAGAGAAGGAGGGAGAAAGGAAGAAAGGAAAAAAGGAAAAAAGGAAGAAAGGATCAATATCTATATTTCAAGGGATCCACTCAGTGTACTTGAACATCCCCTGGCAAATGAATGACGTCTATTACTCTGTTGACTTTGCGCCCAGTATTAACTGTGGGGCTTTGGATGGACGATCCCAGTGACTAGCAAATTCTTCCATGTCTACTAGGGTGATGAAATTAAACAAAATCCTCAAGTTGTCCCATATAAACTAAAGTCTGAGAAAGCTTTAAAATAGAACAAAATGGGAAGGGGAACTGGGGAAAGGGAAGGCAGAAAGGAAAAAGGGAAAAAGAGAAGAGAAGGAAAGAATGGAAACAAAGCTTTTGTAAATATGGAGGGGGAAGAGAGTTTGAAGGGAGGGGAGGGAATGGGGAAAAAGAAGGATCAAGGTATATCAGGCACAGGTGCCAATTCTTTATGATGAATGCTGTCATTATGTATATCTAAGATGTACCAATCAAATTACTTTTTAAAAATGAAACATCTAATAAGTGTAAGTTATCTAATTAGGCAGCATAGTACAATAACATGCATCACCTTTTTCCTTCAAACTAAAAGGAGATCACTGTATTGTGTTGCTTCATTTTTATCTTGCATGTATGACTCTAGAGTAACAGTGTCATCAACTGCAAATAAATTAAAGTGCTCTGTCGTTCAGGGAAGAACATAAATGCATATCAGCAAGGCCACTGGTCTCCAGAAAGTCAGAAATCCATGCTTACAAGTTCAATCTTTCATTTTCCAGGTAATGTGTATACCGAGTGAGATACCTCAAAGTTATGACTCAAGTTTTATTCTTTTATGAAACAAGAATACAGCAGCTGTCATCCTAATGTTTCCTTACGAAACGAGTCACATATCTAATGTACTAATACCCCTCAGGTTTAAACAGGGCGCTTAGGAGGCACCAAGAAGTAGCGCAGTGCAATGTTATTTGTATTAATAAATAAGCATGAGCAAACTTATTTGTGTAGTTTGTACTTTTAAGCCCCTAAAAAACATCAAAGAAAGAATAACAAATGGTTTTATGTAAATTATGCATAACGGTATGCTTTTCAATTATTATAATTAAAATAGCACCTTTTAATACCTCTAAATTATGATTAATTTTAAATTTTAACATAGTGTAAAAACTTTAGGGCCCCAGTGGGCCAACATGAAGACCAACAACTCCTCCCTCACTGCCCCAGAGGCCGGCAGGTACACCAGTGACACAGTGTGGCCTGGCTGGGGCACACACACCGGTCAGGCCACGGCAGCACCATAGAAAAGTCCAAAGTAGCCGTGGCAGTGGAAGCCAGCACGTGGTAAGTGAGGTGAACGACCACTGAGCTTGGGCACACGGGCACTAAAGAGCTTGGGGAGAACTCCAGCAGCAGAAGGCCAGTCCCAGCCCCACACCCAAAGACAACACCAGCCCACACCCAGCACAAAGCCCACTGCAAATTTGGCCAGAGGACACATTTCTGGATCCCACTTGGACCTATCACAGAACTGTCGACACTCGAGAAATTTTACTATTTTTATTTTTCTCTATTTTTCTGATTGGTTTTCTTCCTTCTGTTCAGCTAGGTTTGCAGGATTTTTAACTCTGTTCTACTTTCTCTCTTTTTTTTTCTGTGTGTGGTTAATATCAATTTCTGTGTTTATTTTTTCTCTCTTTTGTTCACAACTTAGAGATCTTCCCTTTCCTTCTCTGCAGTCCTTCCTTGCTTTCATCAACTATCTCACTGATTTTTAGCGTACTTTCATATGAGCAAATATTCTTTATGGTTCACTTAAATACTCCTATGCGTTCTCTTCCCTTCCTCCTCTCTCGTAACCTAAAGCTTGAGCGATTGCTCTCAGCCCTCCAGCCTCCTCCTGCTCTACTCAGCCATGTTCCTCTCTCCATCCTGCCCCACCCCTCTTAGACCCACACACACAACCACTCTGCTATGTGGTAAACCACTGCAAATGAGCTCCTGGTGTGAGCTGGATTTTATTATATAACTGTAGAACTTGCTTCTATGGTTAAAGGTATCGGGCTAATAGTTACCATAGTTTTTCAGTAGCCACGATACATTTGAGACTATTATTGTTAACTCCACCACTTTAAGCAAGGTGTCATCCCTGTCATAATCAGTTTCTCTCCCTTATACAGCAAAGCTGCATTGTAAGGGTCGTAACCATCACCACAGTCCACTACCACAGGGATGGTCCCTGAGCCAAATAGACAGCAACCCTTCAATCTTAATATATTGGGAAGGTGGGCTCTTGAGACAGACATAAAGTAAAATTTATAAACCTTTAGCCAACCTAATCAAAAAACAACAAAGAAAAACTCAAATTCAAGCAACAGATTCTACAGAAACCCAGAAGATCATCACTTTGAGAACCTGTATTCTAATAACATGGAAACCCAGATTCGTAGCCACATACAGATTGCCAAAACTGAACCAAGAAGATGTAAAAATTCTAAATAATTTGATATAAGACAGTGAAATTGATAATGTAATTAAAAACTCACCAACAAAGAAAAGCCCAGGTCTTGACCAATGCACTGATGAATTTTATAAGAAATTTAGAGACAAACTAAAGCCATTAATGCTGAAACTCTTTAAGGAAATTGAAAGGGAAGCAATACTTCCAAAGTCATTACTGGAAGCAAGTAATACCTTGGTTCCAAAAGCAGAGAAGAACCAAACCAAAAGCAGAGCCGTAGTCCAATCTCTGGGGTGAGCATAGGTGCAAAAGTCTTCCACAAAACACTGATGAACAGAAGGCAGCAGATCATCAAGACGACTGCCCACTGGGACTCAGTAGGGCTCATCCCAAGGGTGCAGGGATGGTGCAACACAGGCAAATCAATGAGTGTGTGACGCCATATTGACAGAGCCAAAAACAAAGACCATATGAGCATACCGTTATATGCAGAAAAAACATATGATAAGGTCAGTCACCCACTCGTGATTCAAAAAAAAACCTACAAAAAGTTAGAATAGATGATCTTTACCTCAATCTGATAAAACCAACAGCTAACATACTACATGGTCAAAACTGAAAGTTTTCGATGTTTCCCCAGGAGCATCGAGAGCCATGCTGGTTCGCAACTGATGGTGCCGGAACAGGGACCCGGTAAGGGAAGACAGAGGGTTGGCAGGAAAGCGAGGCGGAGTCCATTCCACTCGGCGTCAGCTAGAGCAGTGAAAAAGACAGCAAGAGCAGCTGGTCGCAGACATCTCCGTTTTACCTGATCAGTTTCAGAATCTTCAAAAGAAGATCCGGGGAAGATGGCGACCGGGTGAGCAGCAAGGGAGCGAACCTCCTTAATAAACACCACCAGCTCGAGACAGACTTGGTACTCCAATAACTGCTCCACATCTTGAATCTGATACCCAAAAATGGGAAAACAGAGGGGCAAATCGCAGTCTCAAAACTCAACCCCACCCAGAACAAGTTTTGAAGAGGAAGAAACA
>PVLD010024507.1:0-25350 GCA_004027595.1 Dinomys branickii
GTTACAAAATGTCCTTATGATTGTCATGTACCAGTGTTATGTATGGTTTTGATGTCTAAATTTCTGTGTAAAAATATGTAACTGTTGTCTGTTAACATTCTATGAAGATTTAAACATTAGGATATCCATGGTTGTTAGAAAATAATAGTTCCATTTTTATGTTCTAAGGTGTTTGCTGTTCAGATCAGATAGTAATATTAAGCTTATTTCCTCCATTACTTTGTTGTGTCATTAATCTTCTCTGCTGGATGTTTACCAAGTTTGGAGACCAAAAATTAGAGAGATATATGGGGCTAGAGGACAGCCAATGTTTTGGCTATGCCCTCTAAGGTCAGTAAAGACTTAGGACATAAAAAAACCTCTATTGTGACACCCTATAACTCAGTTTGTCCCTGATCTTCTGATCAAGGATATTAGGGGACCACAGAGAAAAGTGATTCTACAATGTACAGTGTGCCTAAGGAGAATCACCAGGAGAGAAAAAAATCTCTCAAGCTTTCATAGAAAACAACCTGGTCAAGCAATAGCTGTGACTCATCCAGATGGCTGACACAGAAGATCAAGAGATGCTACACTTGGTTCCAGGATTATTCCTGAGGAGACTTAACTGACCTTGATAGATAGCAAAAGGTTAAATTTTTATTTATACAAATCTCACTTTAACTTGGTCTTGGACATCCAGCAGAAAAGTGTAACCACAAGATGTAAAGAAGCAATGCCACAGTAATAGGTTAGCTGATAACTGACCACTGTTATGGACTTTGGACAATATTATTTTTCCAAATGTCTACTGTCACTTTACATGGTACTATATTTGTACTTTGCCTAATCATCTTAGTCTGGTGAAGTTCATCCAGAAAATGCCAAGAAACAGGAAGACAATTGGCGACCTTCTCACTGATGCTTCAAAGGATTGCAGCAAAAGAAAAGGGAAAATGTGGAGAAGGACATTCTTCGATTAGAAATCACTGAGGACACAGTGATTTATTTATTGTTTGTTAGGGTTTCTAAAGATAAGGCTCCATTATACAGCCAGGATAGCTCAGTTGGTAGAGCATCAGACTTTTTTATATTAATGTAAATGTGAACAGACTAAGACATGTTAAGTTTTTACAAATCTGCCACTAGAGACCTTGGATTAAGGAAATGTATATGGTTATCAAGTTAAATAGGGGTGGGCTGTAGTGGATTGATAACTAGTGGTCAATTTATAATCCCCAGCTGAACTGAGTATGTGTGGTGCTAGGTGTGGGAGGCCCAGCAGCATTAGAGGCAGAACTGGAGAAGGATAATCCTTTAATTGCTAATTACTAAAATGTTTGGTATTCTCCCATTTGTATCAGCTACACCTTTTGTTCTGGCTCAATAAAAGAATGGTACATCTAACTTGAACTCTAGAAACCCATCCTATTACCAGGTTCCAGTGTGCTCCTTGTAGAGATGTCTTCTAGGTTCTTGCTGCCTTGAACAAAAAAATTGGTCAAGACAAATGAAAAAGGTGGTAAGGTTTTATATTTATTAAAGATCAAAAAAGAAATATTCTCTGCAGAGTGAGTGCAGGCCACTGAAGAAGCTTATAGTGCAGCATTGGCAATCCTTTTAGAGACAGAATTCCAAAATGCAACGAGAAAATTATGTTTGTATCGCAAAGTGTCAATATTGCAATTAAACCTGAATACTGAAGTTTTAATTTAGAAAAAAATAGCTCTACATTAATGCCTTTGATCTTCAAAGAACAACACAATAACACAGATGCCATAATTTTGCCACCACTGTTATAATGGTTACCAACTTAATAGTGGGCATGTTTTGTCCTCAGGCAGATGTCAGATCTAGGCTGTCTTATCAAAAATTTTCTTAAGCTTTTGTGAGAATAACTGGTCACACCTACTTGCCTAGCCAGCTGGCAATGTCCTAATCTCCTGCCTTAACCCAAGTTTGATGATCCGGTGCCTAACAGTCAACAGGAAAACCTGAGGCAATCCTGTTCTGTTATTGTTCTTTTGGAACTTTGATGAGCATGTAAGATTTGGACCCACTCTGCACAATAATATTCAATACTTAAATATTCCAGCTAAAACTCTGTTCATGGGAACTAATGGAAATATCCAAGGCCCAGTGTGGGCCCAGATGTGAGAAGCAAAGTCTCTCAATGCTGCCCCGTGGTGGCAATGGTAAATTAGGGTCAAATGGCCTTGCTAGCATTTCTGCAAGTGCTCTGCATGACAGTAACTTCAGAATCTTCAGTATTTCTTACTAACTACACAGTTTTTAGGGACTGCAGGGCCCACTCCACATTCGTGAGTTTGCAGCAGGCATCCAGCCCTGTACAAAGGATTCTCACAGTTCAAGTTTTAGAACCACGCTCATGAGAGAAAAAAATTAATAGATAAGATCAAGCAGCTAGGAGATCTAGGAGCACTATGTCACAAGGGAGTCTTCATTTAATCAACCTTGCTTGCAGAAGCCCTTTGGTTTAGTGAAAGTCATTGCATTTACTTCCTCCTGCCTTCTGGGTTGATGTAAGGAGAATTAATGTACACACAGTACCTACTGGTCAAGGAGGGGTAGCCATTCTTAATCATATCATTAAAAATCAAGGACCCCTTGCTATTCTTATGGTGTGCATTCCTCACCCCAGTATGAAATTTCTATGGAGTAAAAAGGACCTTCCTGGTGTTATTATGGGATAGCAATATTGTATGCCAACATACACTTTCACAGAAGATTAATGTCAGTTGTATCCCAGAGATCACTGATCCTAACAGGAAATAGATGAAATTCAATCATAGCCTTGCTATTTTAATTCTCAAACACATTTCTTCTGCTTCATTAATGTTATTTTGAATATTTAGTGCTATAGTTTGGATCTTAAATGTTCCCCAGTGGTCCATGTGTTAAAGGTTTGGTCTCCAGTTTGACACTTTGGAAGGTGATGAAACCTGTAAGAGGTGAAGCCCAGTAGGAAGGAAATTAAGTCACTCAGGATGTTCTCTTGAAGGAGATACTGGGACCTTGACCGCTTTCTTTTTCTCTCCCTTTGGTGCCCTTGCCATGAAGTGAGTGGTTTTGCTCTACTATGATCTCCTGTCATGATGTACTACAGTAAATTTTTTTAAATTTAGTTAGTTTATGAATAAGGCAGCTGGCCAGGTGTAGTAGTGCACGCCTATAATCTCAGCACTCAGGAGGTTGAGGCAAGAGTATCATTGTGAATCTGAGTCCAGCCTAAGTGACAGAGGGAGACCCTATCTATCTTTAAAAAAGAACCAAAAATAAAAAAGCACCTGCCTAGGGAAAGGGCCTGAATTAGAGCTGGGTGATTAGCCTTATTTATAAGAATTAAGAATAGTCAGTGAATTAGGACTTCAAACCAAGAACAAACTTTCTCAGGCAACATAGAATGCAGCCCTTTCCTACCAAAGGGAGTTACAGTCCTTGCTTACTAAGTTTCTGAGTTTTGAGAAATGTAAATGCAAAATAACTGTTTTTTCTTTAAAATCTTAGTTTCCTTTAAACTCTACAAGCTGTATAGTTGAGTTGGAGAGCTTGAGTTCCAACTGGTTGTTTTATTTTTTTTAGTACCGAGAATCAAACTCAGGACCTTGTGCTTGCCAGACAGGCACCCGCTGAGCTATATCCACAGCCCTACCCAGTTGGTTGTTTTAAATCCACAGAGCTACTTGTGACAGTGCTATGACAAGAAGAAACAGCAAAACAACACCCAGGATTTGGAGGCAGATTTCTTTTATGACGACGGTGGGCACTGATTGAGATTATTCCCAAAATATCGGTCCCTGAAGGCTCAGAGAGAGAGGTTTCCATAGAGTCTGCAAGGGAAACAGGGGCAGAGTACTTGGCTGTCTTTGATTGGTTCTTACTCTATGCACCATAGTGACCAGCTATGCATCACAGTGACCAGCCCTTTCTAAGAAACAAAAGTAACAGGAACTGTAACCAAAACTGTTAACTTGGGCAACTAACAAACGAAATACACTGTTGGGGGGCATTTTCTGATACAACAGGGAGCCCCTAAGCCCCAGGGCAATTCCCATAAGAAGCTGTGGATTGAGCAGGCAGGAGACAACCCACTCAAGACCCCTCCTGGAAATCCAGGAGCTATTTTTTTCTCTCCCTACTTCCAGTTAATACTCTTCTACCTTCCTCCTTTTGTCTGTAAATTCATCCTTTAACTTCCTGAGACTATGATTTCAGTTTGTACAAAATTAACCGTTTCACTACTTCTCCACAGGCCTGAAAGCATCTGGGCCAACAAGTCAAAAACTGGAACTAAGCCAGAATAAACTTCTTCTGTTTATCAGTTGATTATCTACAGTATTTAATGTAATATGAAAAGCTAACAGAGTTAGCATAAGTTCACCGTACAACCTTCAGAAGGAACAGAATATATACAGTGAAAATCAGTTTTCCTCTATACTTCTTCACCCCTTAGCATCTTTACCAGCAGCCACTGCTAACATTTCTCGGGCACCTTTTTGTCCCCTTGCACAAATGACTAGCCTGCTCTACAAAACAGTATGCATTTTTTCCTTCCAAACAAATCTTTTTTTTTTTTTTTTAACGATGCTATTGCCTCTGCAGACCTGGAATTTATAATCCTCCTGTCTGAGCCTCTGAATATGTAGGGCTACAGGCATGCAGTATCAGATCTGGCTTTGCATATAAGTGTCAAAGATGTTTCACATCAGCACATAAAGTTATTCCTTTATTCTTTCTGACAGTTGTATATTAATCTAGTGAATGGATCCATCATGCTTTTCCTTATGGAGATGTAAATTGTTTACAATATTTCCATATTAAAAGTAATGCTGTACCTACGAAACTACACAAACTTGCTTATCTATCCTACGATAGCTCTAGAAATGCACTTGCTGGGCCAAAGGGCATGTGAATTATTCTTATAGTCGCTAGTCACCAAAAGCATTTTAAATACGGCAGTCTAATCAGCAGTATCCAAAAATGAAAAACAACCTGGAAAACTGAAGTACACAAGCTCTTTTTTTTTTTTTAAGAGTACTGGGGATGGACACATAACTGTGGAGGACATTCTTTGATTAGAATGCATTGAGGACTCAACGATTTGTTATTTGTTAGAGTTTCTTAAGACTTCACTTTACAGCCCAGATTAGCCTTGAATTTACAATGCTCCTGTCTCAGCCCCTTGAGTACTGGGATTACAGGTGCACGTGTGTGTGTGTGTGTGTGTGTGTGTGTGTGTGTGTGTGTGTGTGTGACTACATGTGAAGAAGGATAATCCTTTAATGATCCTTGCTAAAACATTTGGTGTCCACCCATTTGTACTAGCTATGCCCTTGGTTCTCCCTCAATAAAAGGTGACAGAGATTGGTTTTCAGGGCTGCAGTCCAAGAGGCTGTAGCCCTCTGACCCCGGAAGTTTGTCTCTCTTGTATTTCTTTTTCCTCTTACTTTCTTATTCATCCGCGGGTACTTCATTCTTGGGACTTGTTCACCCTGGACAGAAACGGATCTTAGACCAACACACGCCCTTCACACTGAACCCTTTTTATTTTGAGACAGGGCCTCACTAAATTGCCCAAGAAGGACATGAGTTTGAGATCCTCCTACCTAAATCTCCCAGGCACTGGGATTACAGGCCTATGTCATCACACTTAGACCTCCATACTTGTTTGTCTTTGGCACATAATCTGAAAATTGTGCTTTTGTAAGTAGAAGGGGAAGTTTCCCTCCACTCTCTCAAAGTTTGCTAAAATAAACTGACAAAGCAGGACGATCGGCATTTTGGGGGGGTATCGGGGCTGAATCCAGTACCCCCATTCACATTCCCAGCTCTTTTGAGATAACATCTCACAAATTTCCCAGGCTGAGTTGAATTTGTGATCCTTCTGTCTCAGCCTCCCGCAGTATAGGCATGTGCCGCCACACCCAGCCCAGCATAGGGATGTATTATTGTGCAAAAGAAGAAAATCACACGGTGTGATCATCCAACCACTTAACATCATTCAGAAGCTAATACACTGTGTGTCTGTTTCTACTGGGGAGGAGAAGGGGAAAACATGATTTTTGAGACAGTGTAGCTTGGAAGATTGTCTTTGACACTTGGATTAGCCCAAGTTACAGCCATCATCATGTAAGGAAAGTACTTAATTTTCCTTTTTATTTATATAGCTATATTTATATTGCTTTTTCTGAGATAATGAGCGTTCAGGGTGAGGACCGAAAGCATTTGAATACTCTTTTGCAGTCTGGCCTTTTAAGTTTAGGAAAAGGGAAGTCCAGAAAGACTTTCCGTGCCTTGGGGCAAGATGATAAATGTCTTTAAAGTCTTGTGGTTTTCTCTAGATCAAAATAGGGATATGGGGGGCTGGGGATATAGCTCAGTGGAATAAGCGCCTGCCTGGCAGGCGCAGGGTCCTGAGTTTGATCCCCAGTACTGAAAAAAAAAAAAAAAAAAAAAAAAATAGGGATATGGTTCTCTGAGTCCCAACATTCTCAAGCTCTTGACGCGGGCCTTTGCTAACGGTCTTTCTTTCAATATGCAGGCACAGCTTACATCTTTTTTTCCAGCATGTAGGCTGCCACACTTCTTGGGAGCAAGGTTTTGTGCTATTAATTTGTTCCTGACTCGCCCCCGGCTCATTTCCTCCCAAGCTGATCACAGCCTGCCTGAGTTCCTCCCTACTCTGGGGAGGTCTGTCTGCGCTGCGGGGGAACGCTCGGGATTAGCGGGTGCCGCGGGGCTAACGCGGCCACCAGGAGGTCAACTAAGCTCGCGGTCTAGGTGCGGACGAGGCACGAACGAGCCACGCACTAACGTGCCGTGCCAAGAGGGTCAAAGGCACTGCAATAGGCGACGGGTGGAGCAAGGAAGTCGCCGCCCCACCGCGTCCCCGCCTCACGGTGGCACGCAGCCAGGACAGTGACTAGAGAGCACTCAGGAACCCAAGAGTCTGCCGCGGGGCCTAGTAACAACCACCAATCCCCGCCAGGGCCCGGAGGTTTTACGACAGAAGCCCCGCCCTTCGCACGCCACTGGGGGCGGGAAAGAGGTGTGCTGCCCGCGCCAACCAATCCGCGTCGCCACCGCCGATCCTCCTTCCTTCCATAGGTCGAGGGCTGCGGCGTGGCTCGGACGTAAGGCGTGGCCAACTGTCGTGAGGCGGGCCCGCGGGGCGAGAGCGCTCTGGGTCGCGGCTGGGTAGGTGGAGTGTCACTGGGCTCCAGGGAGCGGCTGCGGCGCAGGACCAGAGGCAGCTCGGGGCTCGACACCGCAATGGCGAGCGCGCTTGTTCGGAAAGCCGCGGACTATGTCCGGAGCAAGGACTTCCGGGACTATCTTATGAGGTGAGGCGCGCAGCGCGTGCGGAGGCGGAACCCGGAGGGCTGCCCGCGACGCGGGCCGGAGTGCGCGGTGGGACCCGGCCGCGCAGAGCCGGCGACCGCGCGAACGCACCTCTCGTGCGGGGTGACAGGGAGGACGTCCCTATCCTCGGTAACGGGACGCGCTCCAGGGCCGGGTGACAGCAGGATGCCACTTCCGTTCAGTGGCTGGGGTCGCTCCTCTCGGGCAGAGTGACAATAGAATCCCCTCCCCCCGGTGACATTGGGGAGCGCCTTCCATTCGGGGACTTCGGGGACGGTCCTCACGCAGGGTGACATTGGGGACACCCTTTTGCCCGGTGACATTGAGGACGCTTCTCCCGGGTGGGGTGGCAGTAGGGGCGCCCCTTTCGCCCGCTAACACTGGGGACAGAGGGGCGCCCTTTGGGGCAGGGTGACAGTGGGGGCCCCCCTTCCGTGCGGGTGACCCTGTACGCCCTTTTTGGCCAAATGCCTAGAACGGTGGCCGTGGGCTCAAGCTCCGCCCGGGCACCTGAGAGCAGGTGTCCGGCCCCGCGCCGGCCGTGGACCCAGAAAGGGCTGCGGCGCTGTGGGGCGGCGCGTCCTCCAGTTTAACCCCGCGCGCGCTATGGAGGAGCTCTCACCCGGGTCCAGAACTTGCTTTCCTAACACGAAAAAAACAATGTGCTGTAACGAGGCAATCTTTCCGTTTTCCCGTTTTAAGGACTTTGAGCGCGAGAAAGAATACGGTGTAGATGACTATTTGCGAATATTCTTTCAACCAAAGCACAATGATGCATTTCTGAAAGCGTACCCTTTATTAAACAGTTGTTTCCCCCGGATTCTTCCTTTCCTTCTAACCCAAAGGAAGTTCCTCTGAAAGACTAACAGTACTGTCCTGTAGTTTATTTTCACTTCTAGTCTTAAGGTGCCTGACTTTGTTTAAGTATCTAGCATAACTTTGAGACAATTTAAATTTATTTAGGTGCATGTTTTAAGTTTTTCTTGATACGATCTTGAAAGCTGTAGGTCTGTGTTTCTTTTTTATTCTTTTTCCTTTGTTTCATTAGTTAATAGTGTGTTAATGAAGTAACGTGATGAAAATTGCAAAGAAATAAGTCCTGTCATAAGCATCCAGAGTGTATTGTTTAAAGGAAACTTGATTTCAGCAATTAAAAGGATCAATTGTCTAAATCCCAAATTTTAGTCGAGCCACCTTTTACTTGTAATTTTACAAAGCAGTAAGGTAATAAAAATTGAGTCTGTATAGTAAACTTGGAAACGATAGTAAACTTGGAAACTTGGAAACAGTAGCTTCACCCTGTGACTCCAGAAAAGAAATTTCAATACTTAAATCGGACTAATTAAAATAGATGTTTAGTACTGTGGGGCATAGTAATTTATCAGATTAATGCGGTGAAAATGTAAATAAAGTAGGAATCTGAAGACATATTCTTAGTCCTTACAGTTAAATTTCTTTACTCCTTTGAACATTATTACACTCTTTAATTTTTCATTAATGTCCCCTTTTTGTGTAAGAATACTTCCTAATAGATACAGCTGAGGATAACATTATATAATATGATTAAGAACAAATTATGCTTTAGGAATATAAAAATTCTGCTATTTATTACTCAAGAGTTCTATTACATAGGAAAAATATAGAGAGACAGAGAGAGAGACAGGCACATTAGGATCTAAGCTAGGTGCTGGAGCATGCTAGGCAGGGGTTCTACCGCTAATTACATAATTTAAACATGATGTCAGTGTCAAATAGTAAGCAGTGACTGAGTTTCATTAGATGGGATTAACATTGGTGGTGAATTTGAGCAGTGTGTTCTAGTCATAGCCCTGAAGCCTCCCAGCTTTGTGTGCTTGGCCAAATTCCTTAGCACTTGTGCTTTGGCTACTGTTTAGTGATGCAGCACAGTGCTTGACAAAGTTTTTAGCTGATTTTTAAATTGTAGTTAATATGATTGCTTAATCTCCTGGATTTTTGGCACTGTCTTTTTAGCAACTCTGTTTTCTCTCTTTTTTAAAACTTTGAAATCTTCTGTGCTCACTTTTTTATGTGACAGAAAGCAGTTGGCAGGATCACCTCTCTTTTCTCAGCAGTAAAGGACTTTAAATCAAGAACTTCCTGGATGCCAATACAGAAACTATTTCTTATTTGTAGTAACACAATTAAAGAAGATAGCCTCTTCTCTCATTCTTTTTAGATTTTTAGTCAAGAATAAATTGGAGAAAAAAAGAATAAATTAGAATTACAAACAACTGTGAGGTAGTTAGTACATTTTAGGACTGTACATATTTATTCTAGAGATTAACATCTCTTATTTTTAATGTGTATGTTAGAGTAGAAGTGAATGGGGACCCATACATACTTTTATAGGTAGAACCTGTATCACATAGTGTTTTAAAATCTGCTTATTAGCCGGGGAGGCTGAGGCAGGAGGATCATTGTGAGTTCTAGATCAGCCTGGGCCACATAAGTCAGTTCAAGGTCAGCCTGAACTGATAGCGAGACCCTGTCCTAAAAAGGCATAAAAAAAAAACCAAAAAACTGCTCACTAGTATGCGAACAAATTTAAGGTTAGTGAGATGTTTACAGTGAGTGTTCTCAAGTTAATAAGGTGTCTTATTCTAGTTAATTTTAATATCTGAATTTCTAGGAGATCTTTAAGAATTTATACTCATTACCCAGTTAAAAAATTACAGTAGAATAATAGTTTTTCCCAAACTTATGGAATATTAGAGTTGGGAACAGACTTTAGAAATCAGATAGGCAGTGCTTCACTTGTCTTGTGAGAAAACTGATATCTAGACCAAGCAGAAAGAAAACTTGAGAACCTCTGAACACCAAACTTGTGAAGCCAAAACAGAAGTGCCAGTTTAGGAATCAAAGGAGAATGATCATGCACAGACATGGTTTTAAGTGGAAATACATTTGTAGATACTTTTTTCTGTGTGTCTCTGTTCTGAAAAACTACTTCTCACACTCTACCCTTAGATTCTCTGAGCACTTGCCTGCTATGTAATTGGCCTTTAGAAATATAACATAGCTGGAAGTATTTAAAGCAGGACAGGTTAAGGATCTCATAATATCTGGATAGCTGAGATTAAAGAGGTCTATACTGTCACTTAATTTAGTGTGGGCCAGCTAATACAGTCACACATTCTACTTATTAAAACTTATTTTAATTTGAACTGGAAAATAGGATGCAATTTGAGAATAAATGAAATCTAGATGAGCATTTATGGGGCACTATAGAGTTATAATCTAGAAGACAGTATCTCAAAATCTTCCCTGACTTTAGATAGTGCTATAAATAGACTGAGTTAGGCCTCAGTTGATTCCTTTTAGTATTATGAGTATTAAAAGTTCTAAATAAATAAAGTTATAAATGAGTTTATAGGTTAATTATAAATTCCTGTATTATTTCCAGTACCTGCAGAGAAAGCTGATAATTCTTTTGAGTAACTTTATGAAAATAAGAGACTGGAATTGGCAGTACTCAGCAGACAGAAAATTAAAATGAGCTTAAAGAAACCTTGAGCCAACCAATCACTATTCCAAATTAAGAGAAATCAAAGCTAAAGTCTTTTCCAAGGTGGTCCTCTGACATCACCCAGTTTCATCAAACTTTAGGTTGAAATCAATAGAAGTATCTAAAAGTACTTAATCAGAAAGGTGGTGCTTCCTGTGTTTTCCAGAATAGACTCCAAGCAGTAACAGTAAATGACTCAACTGTCTATGAGAAATGTAAATAATGTATGCTAAGAAAGGATAACTATAAGAAGCTCAAATTTTTCCAAGTTCTAACTAGACAAGGTTGTCCCACTCACCACTATTAGGGTTTTATTTGGCGCTAGGAATCGAGTCCATGGCCTCGCATATGCTGAGCAGTCTACCAGTAAGCTACAGCCCCAATCCACTACTACTTTTTAACATTGTACTGGAAGTCTCAGCTAATACAGTAAGATAAGGAAAAGAAATTTTAAAAAATACATATTGAAAAGAGGGAGCAAAATTATCTTTGCAAAACCCACAGTATGGGTTGTTTTGTTTTTGGTTGTATGGTTTTGGTGTTTTTGGTTTTGGTACTGGGAATTGAACTCAGGATCTTGGACTTGCCAGGCAGGCACGTATACCACTGACCTGTGTACCAGGCTCTGGTTTTAGTTTTTTTGAGACAGGGTCTTGCTGTGTAGTTCAGGCTGGTCTTGAACAGGGGATCCTCCTGCTTCAGACTCCTGAGTGCTGGAATTACAGACAATTGAGATACAATGTTAATATACAAAAGTCAATTGCTTTCCCTTATACTGACAATTTACTAAATAAACTGGCAATTTACTGAATATACTGGCAATATCCCATTTACTGTTTTTACTGAATTAAAAAACAGTACCATTTATACTGCATTCCCCAAAATGAAATACTTAGGTATAAATCTAAGCAATATGTGTAAGATCTATATGAAGAAAACAACTCAGATGAAAGATGCTGAAGAACTAAATAAATGGAGAGATATTTCATATTCATGGGTAGGTAAGATTCAGTATTGTCAAGATGTTAATTTTACTCAGCTTAGCTTACAGGTTTAGTGTAATCCCAGTCAAAATCCCAGTAAATTAGAAAAAAACAACAAATAAAAAATTTTAGTTATTAAAAACATAAAAACTAAAAAGTTATTAAATGCTAATGTACAAAAATGTTACTTAGTGTAAATATACATTTTATATAAAAATTAATAAAATATTAAGTGCTAACATACAAAAACCAAAAAATCCCAGAAAGTTATTTTGTGGATATTGACAAATGAATTTTAAAATGTATGTGTCGGGGCAGAAGACCCAGAGTATATAACACAGTGTTGAAGAACAAAGTTGGAGGACTGACACCACCCAAGTTTGGGTTTGTTTTAGCTAGACATGATGGCTGATGCCTGTAATCCTAGTTACTTGGGAGGCTGGAAGGCAGAGGATCACTGGTTCAGGGCTGGTCTGCACAACTTAGCAAGACCCTGATCCAAAAGGGGAAAAAAGTCTGGGATATAGTTCAGTGTTCTCTGGTTTCAAGCCCCAGTATTGTCAAAGAAAAACTTTTCAAAGAAGAAAAAGACTTACTATAAGGTTGCAATAATCAGGACAGTGTGTGTCTTGGTTACTTCTCTCCCACTGCTAAGACAAAATACCTTCCAAAATGAAGGAAGGAAAGGTTTATTTAGCTTACAGTTTGTGGAGGTTTCAGTCCATACTTGGTTGGCTCCAAGGCAGAGTGGCACATGGCAGAAGATGATCATTCATTGTAGTGGAAGACAGCAAAAGCAGCAAGAGCAAAAGAGAGGAGTAGCAGCAAGAAGCCTCTTTCCCTGCCTTACATTGTATGCAAGCTATCCACCCTAGGGCAGGTGTAGCACTCACCCATAATTCCAACATTGGACCATGAATCAATCATAAACTCTAAGAGTCCACCCTATGACTGCATGTGGCTTTGGGGGGACACCCAGACACAAACCATAACAGTATGATATTGACAAAAGAATAGACAAATATATCAGTGGAACAGCATAGAGAACCTAGAAATAGACCCACATAAACATAGCTAACTGAATTTTGACAAAGGAGTAAAGGTAAAATGATATAATAGTCTTTTGAACAAATGGTGGTGGACATATGTATGCAAAAAATTTTTTAAATCTAGATACAGACTCTTATAAAGCTTATTCAAAATTTACATTTACAGCCAAGCATCGAGTGAGAGCAAGAAATCTCTACTAGTATTTTTCTTTTTGTTACTTTCATTAAAATAAAAGTACCATATCCATAGAAAATTAAGAATATTTTCTATAGCTTTACCTTACTGTCCCCAAATCACAGTTTATAGGTGAGTACAAATTTATCCTTCTTTGGAACAGGTACTTATGTATACTAAAAGCATCCCTACCCCCAGTTACTTCTGCATAAAAAATTCTCTTTAGAGTTTCTTTGTTTCATTTGTTTGTTTGGTTGGCTTTTGTTTTGTTTTTTTGACACAGGGTCTCACTATATAGTTTAGGCTGGTCTTGAACTCACTATGTAGTCCAGCCTGGCCTCACACTCACAGCATTCCTCCTATCTCAACCTCCTGAGTGCTGGGATTACAAGTATGCCTCACCATGCATGGCATTATCAGATTTTTTTAAAGCAGAAGAGAAAACATATAGAATACATTAAAGACTAAAGCATGGGAATATTAGACTCCCATTTTTCAATTTTTTTTACTGAGCAGTTAATTTGTATTTTAGACCATGCTGACATAGAACTGAGGGATATTGAATTGTAGATTTTTGTATTTAACAATAAGTGACCATTCTTAGACCATTTTATAATCATAAACCTCTATTAAAGTAAAGCTATAAGTATTGGTTTTCTGAGCATATTTATGTAAGACTTTTGGGCTGAACAGAATATGGGCCAAAAATTAATTTTCCTATATTCATATATTTTTGTAGTCAATATTAAGATCACCTGCTATAAAATGGGATAGAATTGAAATATGGTATGATTTGAAAAGTGAATCCTCAATGAAAAACTAAATTTTTTTTTGATCTTTTTTTGAGGTAGACTCTCACTGTGTAGTTCAAGATGGCCTTGAGTTCACTGTAGCCCAGGCTGACCTCAAACTCATGGTGATCCTCCTGCCTCAGCCTGCCAAGTCCTGGGATTATAGGTTTTTAATCTGTTTTGTATTGCAGGACAAAACACCTCAGGGTAGGTACTTTATAATGAAAAGAGGCTCATTTAACTTATAATTCAGAAGGCTGGAAGTCCAAGATCAAGGGGCACCATTTCAGTTGTGACACATGACAAAGAAGCAGAAAGCTACTGGCAGCATGCAAAAGGGGGCCACACTCATGGGAGGGCCTCACTCTGTAACAACGCACTCTTGTGAGAACTTGCTGTATAACACCAACTACTTTATTTCTGGTAACCTTGACCTAGGCCTGTTGTCTAGATCTGGATGTCCTCCAAAACTGTCATGTAAAAAAAAACTGTCATGTACTCAGAGGTGAGGCTCTTGAAAGTTTCGTCAGTATTCATTGGTAGATCATGCACTGGTGAATTTAGCCACTGAGTGTGGTGTTGGGAGTTGGACCCTGATCAGAAGAAACAGGTCATTGGAGGCGTGACCTGGAAAGCTGCATCACCCTCCTTGGCTCTTCTCTCTTCTCTCTGTTTCCTGCCCACCATGATGTGATCAGCTCTCCTCATCACGGGCCTTCTACCATGCCCTTTCTGCCTTGGAACCAGCCAACTAAGGAATGTAACTATGAGCCAGATAAACCTCTCCTAAATTGTGGCTGTCAGGTATTTTGTCCCAGCATGGAGACAGTGACTAAAACGGAGTTTGTGGGGTCATTTCTGTGACTGTGCCTGACTATGTGGTTCAGAAGCCTTTGAATTGGTTCACAAGAAGAGTTTAGAAAGGTTTGAAGGTGCAGGATAGAGGTGACCTGGAATGGTATAAACTGAGCTTAATTCAAAATTCTGATTGGATCTCAGAAGACCAAAATGCTAATAGAAATGCAGGTGGTAAAGACCAGCTTCGGGAGGTTTCATTTGGGAAAAAGGGACCCATTGACAGTTGGACTGAAAGCAAAAAATTTGTCTACATTTTTCCATGTCCTGAGGGCAGCAGGTTAATTAATCTGGCAGAGGAAATTTCAGGGCAACCCAACATTGAGGCTGTTGTCAGGGTATTTGTGACTGCTTTCATCCAGGTTTACACTGACAATTAGGAACAAAAAAGCCCAGTTGAAAAGTTTGAAGCTTCACAGAAAAGAAGTATTTACAAAGGCTAGCGAAAAGGAGAGCATGGTTGTTGAAAAGATTAGCATTAAAAAGATGCCAAGTACTCTGCATCAGGACAGTAGGAAAGCTATAAAATTTTGAGAAGAGAGCACCAGACTTCCCTAAAGATTGGTTCTTCAAGAAAGCATCTAGATAAGTCCCTGCTGTTTAAAGATTCTTCGATCTCATCATTGTCACTCTGAGGACCAAACTTCCACCACATGCATCCTTGAGAGGCAAACCATAGGACTCTCTAAGTTTCAAGTATTATATCTTTTTAAATATCTTATGGGGAATAAAATGCTCTTGGTAATTTACAGTTACATAAAGGCTTGTGTTCCCATCCTGGAAAGATACTTTAAGGAAAATAATATTGTAGACAACTATTCTAGCTAGGTTATGTTGTCTGATTGGTGAGGTAATTGACACTGCTCTGCTGAAAAATGCTATGCTCAATTTGTATTTGTTGTGAAATACAATTTTAGTGATATAATTTATGAGGATCTCTCCATGGCTGTAGATGTTTCATAATGGAATCTATTTGAAGTATATTAACATCATAAAACATTATTTTTATGTTATAAATTAGAAATTATGTGGCCTCTAAAAACAACACAGAAAACCAGGTGTGGTGGCTCACACCTGTAATCCCAGCACTCAGGAGGCTGAGGCAGGAGGATCGTTGCAAGCTCAAGACCAGCGTGGGCTACAAATTGAGCTCAAGGCCAGCCTGAACTGCATAGTGAGACCCTGTCTAAAAGAAGACAAAATAAATAAATAAATGAAAAACAACCCAGAGAGTTGTCTGGATTTGAATGCATTCATAAGGAACATTTTTTTGCAATAACTTTTTTTTTTGGTACTAGTAATTGAACTCAGGACCTTGTGCTTGCTAGGCAGGCACTTGTGCCACTGTGCTATACCCCCAGCCCCTATTTCAATAACTTTTAAGTAGATAAACTTTAGATTTTGTCTTAATAGTTATGCTGTATTTGCCAAGATAAATTTGCATTTTAGAAATGAAAGTAACTTGCTATAAAACTTTTGATGTTTTTAAAAGATAACAGTTTTTCACTGTTCATTCATTTTACAATTGAGTATTACTTTAAATTCCCAGCACCACTTTAGATAACTCAGCAGTAACAAATATGCACACCGCTATGGCATTACATTCTGGTACCATCACAGTAGTCAGTAGAAATTGAAAGTTCATTGTTAGTAGCATCTGCAGCAGTGTGTCTCTCTCCAGCTTGTCCTGATTCAAATAAACACCCTTCCAAGGCTGTGCTGTCCAGCTTAAGAGCCACAAGTCACAGGATGCTACTGAGCACTTGGTATATGGCATGTACAAAGTGTGACTATAAAGTATACACCAGGCTTCAAATAGTACAAAACAACATAAAATATCTAATAATTCTTACTGATTATATGTTCAAAGTAGTTTTGATATATTAGAATAAATTAGTAATTCTTGTTATTTTTACTTTTTAAAATATGATTTATAGATATTTTTAAATTACATGTGAGTATGTGGTTTGTATTGTGATGTATATTATGTGTGGACAGCTCTGCTATAAACATGATTATTTTTAATTTTAAGGTTTAACTTCATAGGTCAAAGTTTTAATTAGAAGTATTACTTAATCGCAAAAAAGAAGAGAAAAAGTCCTGTAGTCCTGTTACTAAATCTTGAATATGTGTAAAGTTGTAGTAACCTATAGAACCACCTCTTTGCAACCATCTGATCTTTTTTTTTTTTTTTCCATGTCTTCCCTGACTGAACCTTTGTGACTCCTCACAAAATAGTACGGTAAGAAAATTGTTTCTATGCATTCCAGGCTCTTAGAGACTTTCTGCATTAGCAGAGCTATGGACAGCAGACATGGCTTCCTTTGCTTGGGGTGGCCCATCTAGTCACCCTGCTGGACAGTGTGAGCTGTGGGTGAAGTGCTCCCCATGTCTGTGAGGATTATGCATGAAGGCTGTGGCTCTCCTATGTAGAAAGGACCATGTATTGTTTGAATGACTACAGTTACTTCAGAGCCTGGTAGCTGGTGGAAGGAAGAGAGGAAAAGAGGCAGGAGGAAATGGTTCTTTCTGTAGCGTGGAACTCGCTTTCATGGCGTTATTTCGCCAAAGTGCTGCTTATTTCTGCTTGAACTTTTCATAATCATAATTAAGAATTACAATAGAACAAAGTATACTTCCATCTAATCAAAAGTACATTGATTTTCTCTTTTGAAATATTAATCATGAAATTCCTTATTCTAGAAATTGACTGATGAATAGATCAAACATGTTATTCTAAAAAAAAAGGAAGAGAGAATTTTGTAGTTAGTGGAAAGTGTGCACTATAAACTTACTAAGGTTAGGTATTTAGCAAATTAGTATCAAAGCAGTTTATACCTTTTGTGTCTGTGTGTGTGGTTCTTTGTGTAGTTTTTTTGGTTTTTGTTTTTGCTGTTCTGGGGATTGAACGCAGTCTTGTACATGCTAGGCAGTTGCTGTACCACTGAATATAACACCCACCCTTTGTTTTTCTTTTTGTTTTGGGGGAGGTTTTGGTGGTGATTGTTTTGAAACATCTGATTAAGTTGCCCAGGTCTTTGGCCTTTTGAGTAAGTAGGGTTATAGACATGTTCCACTTTGCTGGGTTTGTATTATTTAAGGAGTATAGTTTATGTATAGCTAATGGTTACAATCATAAGTGCTTATACAATTCTTAGCTTGCAGAACTGTCTCATATAACCTAATGTAAACTTTTAATGCCATCATTTAACCAAGGCTACTTAAGGTTTTTGATTTATGCCATTATCTGTTACTTCTGTAAGCGAGAGAGCATATGTGTATCTGGTGGTAGATAAATCACAGTTGAAAGCCCTTCTTAGAATAACTCTTTAGGGTCTGTTACAGTCCTCAGATTCCATTCATGAAGAAGTAGACATCAAGATGACGATACAGTAGAGAGCCGTGGGAAGACATTTAAACAGGAAAGGAGACAAAAATAGACAAGTGGAGAAAGGCCTGGTCAAAAAAGGAAAAGGAAAATCACTATGGCGTAATAAGAGTTGCAAAATGAAGTGACACCCAATAAAAGGACAAGTAGGAAAAAAAATAGGTAAGGTAGTTAAGGGAGAAATAAGTACTCTTGTACAATTACAGGGAGTAAAAATAAAGGAGAAATGATTATACTTTATCTAAATATATAAAATTAAAACTTCACTGTTCTACTCAGATAATATCCAGTCAATATAAGACTAAGTAGCCAGCCCAGAATATCAAAGATTCCTTAAACCAACCATGCCTGATTACAGAGATTATAACTGAAGTTCAACCCTGAAGTACCTACCATTCTGCCTGAACAGAAGCTTTGACACAGAAAGCATGAGCCTTACGGCTCACAGTTCAGCATGTTAAGCAAGCATTTCAAAATGCTCTTACCTAGAAAATAAATACCATACCAGATGTAATTCTCATTTTTTTTTTTTTATATCTCATGGTTTCCAACTTCTTAGGGAACTTTGAATTTTAACTACCCCTGCTCAATAATAGAAAAGCAAGAGCTAGAAATGTAATCCAAAGTCTGCATTTTTGCTGTGATACAAAGAAGCCCTGTAAGGACCACTTCCACTGTTGAATGTTGTGATATTTAAAGGGGGCATTTAATCAACAACATGTGGTTTCATGTAGATTTTAAAATATTTATAAATCTCATATAAAGAAACAGTTTTAATGGATAAAAGCCACAGGCCTTATTTCTTTAGCCTCAGAAATTAAATTGAACATGGCTACTTTATACACAGGCAACTTAATTTTGATAATCTTAGATGGTAGTAGGTATAGATGAAAAACCATTGGTCCATTTCTTTAATGCAAGTTTTTACTACTGAAAAGTATTTTTTCCAATTTTAATTTCTCACTATGTGGAATCCTGGGTGTTGTCTTGTGTTCTCTGATGTTACTATAGTTCGTACAAACTGAGAAACATTCTCTTCCTTTATTAAGTTCCTTTCTTCAGAAGTGGTATCTGGCTGGGCAAGGTGGTGCCCACCTCTAATCTCAGCACTCAGGAGGCTGAGGATCACTGCAAGTTCAAGGCCATCTTGAGCTACATAGTGAGTTCAAGACCAGCCTGAACTACATGGCGAGACCCTGTCTCAAAAAAAAAAGAAAAAGAAAGAAAAGAAATGGTGTCCAATTTAGGGTCTGCAGTTTAAGAACCTTTAACAAATATTTTATAAAAGCTTGAAAAAAGTCATTTTGATAGAGTTAGACATACAGTGGAGAATAATTCTAATAAGATCTAAATTATAGCAAAAGTGAATTGTATGAGAAGTTGGTTTTGTCAAGTTCCTCCAAATGGGACAGATTGCTGAGTGGTTCTCTGGAAATTGGTAGGGACGTTAGTAAGCCACCAAACCCTTTCTAGCACTGGGCTCCTCTTGTTAGAACTGCTGACTTGCATGAAAACACTTGAACGATAAAACCTTACCATTAGCTATCTGTAGGTTAAACCAGCAAACCTGCAGGATATAAATATGAATCATGCTTTCTCACATATTCACATGGTTTGAACTAAGGGAAAATGCAGCTGTTTATATTTCCACCCTAACTTTTTCCTCTTCCTTCTTTTCTTGTTTTTTTGTAGCACTTTTGGGGCCCAGTAGCCAACTGGGGTCTCCCAATTGCTGCCATCAATGACATGAAAAAGTCTCCAGAGATTATCAGTGGGCGGATGACATTCGGTAAGGACTCAGACTGGATAAGTAGGAGTTAGTAAAGCCCTGGCTTATATTTCACATTTACAGCACTAAATGTTGTGTTAGGATCGCTGTTAGTCACTTAAAAGAATAAGATGGCAATGAAGAGTACCTCCTGTCTATGAAAAGGAACCGGATTATTTTGAAGTATTTGAGAAATCCCGACATCCCATTTGCCTCCAGATTTGGTACATCCAGTCGAAGAATGTGTTGTTAATGACCAGCCCAACAAATTTATATTGTAAACTGAATTTGTCAGTGTCACTAAGTTACTTGAAAACTCTAATATTTAAACATAAAACTGTTATTGAAGGAATAAATAGCAATTCTTTCAGATAATGGGCTATAAATCTTAAAGAGACAGAAAAAAGTGGCAGAAGCTGATTTCAGCTTATTTTTGCTAATGAATATTTTCCTTAAAAATTAATAAAAATTCTCCACAGTACAGTAAAATATTTCATGAGCTTTCCATTCCTAGAGACATGTCAGCAATAGCTTTTACCATCTGCCAAGGGTTTAGTGGAAGAGTTCTCTTCGATTAACACAGTTGACCATAGATTTCTGTGGTCCTCTCAACCCTAAGGGGCGTGTGTGTGTGTGTGTGTGTGTGTGTGTGTGTGTGTGTATGTGTATTTTTATATGTATTTGTGGTGCTGGAAATCAAACCCAGCACCTTGTGCATGCTAGGCAGGTGTTCTACCACTGAGCTGTATTTCCAGCCCCGAGTTTTCTAGGTGAGTTACTGGTATTCTTTGCTTTGATATTTTTGCAGCCCTCTGTTGCTATTCTTTGACATTCATGAGATTTGCCTACAAGGTACAGCCTCGAAATTGGCTTCTGTTTGCATGCCACGCCACAAATGAAGTCGCCCAGCTCATTCAAGGAAGTCGGCTGATCAAATACGAGTAAGCAGATTCCAGTTTAATTATTTTTGTTTTGCTAGGGACAATGACATTAAGATCTTAAGTGGCAGTGGGGAACTGATGTAGGAGTGTGTCTAGCTGGGGAAACCTGACTTATTAAATATCAAAGTTAACACAAAATAGGATATTACTGTTTTTATAAAATCATAAGGGGAACTAAATGTTATTTAAAGGTGTCTTTTAAAGTCACGTAGAGCTTCTGAGCCTAGCAGTGAAATTTGTTTCTCATTTGATTTCCTTGTGATTAATTCCAGGATGAGTAAGAAGGCATCTGCTTAGCAATGGGAAGAACCAGCTGTTTAAGGGACAGCACCCCAGCCACTGCTACGTACTCACAGATTCCATCAGCATAAATAGTCTTGCTAAGGAGAAAATGCAGAATGCTATTTTTACTACCCATACCATTTTTACAGAAATAGCCAAGAGTCCCTGAACCAACTCTCTGCTGCCTTATAATACTGAATATTTTATTTCTTTTCATAAAGAGTAACTCAAAATATGCAACTAATTTAATAATCTCAGATGATGGTTTTATCTCCAGTAATATGTATATTATCTATTATTAGTGAAAAACTAAAGAGAACAAAATTTTGTAGCTAGTTACACTTAAGTACTCAAAATCCTTTTCTTTTTATTTAATGACCACATGATACCCACTAGCTGACCACACATCTAAAATCGATTTCCTTGTTGGAGAAGTATCTGTGTATTTTCATGCAGTGTGTATATTGAGATGCTGTAACTTTATGGCAATAAATGATTTAAATATTTGTTATATGAGTATGACTATCTTGCTGTGTTTGTTAGGAAACTGAACTGTGTACCTGAAAAGACTCAGAGGAAAATAGGAAGGACAGCACTAAAGTAATAGTGCTTGCATGGTGAAAATGTGTAAGCAAAGGTTGGGTTGATATAAAACCTGGTTATTTTAAAAGCCTAATAATATATAGAACTGGAAGGCAAGTTTCCTCTGGAAAACACCACAGCCCCAGCTGTTCAGAATATCTGTGCCCCAGAGTCACCAGTCTGTTCTTTCTTTGGGGCCTTACTCCATCCTTGTAGAGGGAGCGTAGTGCAGAAGCTGTGAAATGCCTGGTGCTTGGTGGGATCAGGTTACCTCACCCGATCTCGGCTCCCTTCCTGCCACTTCCTGTGAGGCCATGGGGGGCCAGACTCAGCCAGGAACAAAGCCAGTCCCTTCCCTGAGCTCATTCTTTCACACAATCACCTAGAGCTGAAGTTGGTTAGGAACCAGCACTAGCCCCATGAATTGTATCACGAAGTTAACAATTTATTTTACTTATCATATAAACCACATACCCAGAACATAACAACCATGACCTTTCCAGGCCTCCTCCTCCTTGGCCCAGCCTACCCTCCAGAGTCCGCTACCACCAAGTTTCCCAGTTTTGAATCTTTCTCTTCTATCTGGAATACTGAGTCACGAGCAAGGAGAGTCTTCATGCTTTCTCAGGAAGATTGGCCAGCTGCCCACAGGAGTGGCTGTGAGGTGCACCAGCTAGAAGCACAGAGAGCTACAGGAAGCAAGAACAAGAGAGGCCATGATGGGAGTTAAGTCAGGGCTTCAGTCCACTGAGTGACAGGCCCCTCCTCCCCTAGAGCACCGAAGTGTAAGTACCCTGTGACCCCGCAATCAGTGTCTGCAAATGCAGAAGGCAGCCTCTGAGGGCCCTAAGTGAACCCCAAGCGCTTTGTTCACTGACAGGGCCACAGGAGGCTCTCGGCTGTTGCACTCCACACAGCTCAGCACTAAGGAGACACAGCCAAGGGAGTGAGATGAGTGACTGGGGTAGGGCAGAGTGTGGATTTTCCTGTTGGAATCTGATTCTTAATTTCCCACAGCACTGGGACCGGCCATGAAGAACTATATTACAGAGCAAGATTTTTCTTAAGTTTCTTGGTTGCTTTAAATTCACCGTATCCACCATGAACTGTTAGCATAAAGGACACTTGGGACACTGGGAAACTCAGGTTATAAATGGTAGCTTTATCAAAAGAAAACTAAGAGGTACGTATTTAATCCCTGGATTTAGAGACAGAGGTCTTCTTGGGCAACCCTAAAATCCGGAGGAGCTCCTGACATTTCTTCCTTTATCCTGGGAATTTCTTTAGATTTCTTTTCTGGAGACACAAGTGCATTATCTCAGCACTTGGGGAACATCTGGTTTGTACCAAGAGAGCAATGTACATGGCAGGGTTCAGTCCCAAGGACTGGAACTCAGATCCAGCCTCATCAGCACTGGCTTCAGCCAAGGTGACCTCAGCATTCTGGCTTAGATTGAATACATCAAGTGATGTAGACACATTGCCACAAAAGGATCACAGTTGATGAGACTGCATGATAAAAATGTGCAAGCCAGCCTCTCGACATAGAAGCCTAATAGTATATTCATGCGAGAGACCATTTAAGGAGAACTGAGACTTAACTGACTGCTGTAAGCACAAAAGAAAAACAGCAAGCTGTGCTCCTTCGGCAGCACGTGGTGACGATGGCCCATCGCAGGTTCTAGGGAAAAGTGAACACAGCTGAGATCCGGTTGCTTACCTGAGCATACGCTTTAGATACAGGAGGCAGATGAATCTCTGATTATAGCCACGCCTAAGTGAATAAAAGCAGGACGAGCCAGACATTCGGGCTGTCTGCGCACTACAGGCAGGAGTCCCTGGCTGCCTACCTGCCCCACTGTGTTTCACCCTTGTTCACCCAGGTCAGGGAAAACACTAGCAGGCCTACGTCCCTACATATTCAGAGGTTTACAGGACTACATATGACATTCTCCCAAAATAACTCTAAAAAGTAAGGCCAACTTTTTTATGTAACACACAAAGAATTTAAAGAGTCAAGTGAGTTGTGACTGTCAACATGATTGATTCCCCCTGTCAACACTGGAATACTGAGTTGGTCTAGGGGGTAGTGGCAGTTCCTTCCTTACAAATCCTCGAGCAGAGAGGTGACAATTGTAAAGACTTTCCTGTACAACCCAGAACCTCCCCAGCCTGTAGGATGCCTCCCCAGGCTCTATGCTCAGAATGGCTTTTTGTTTCCTAAAGTAGCAGCGGCATGGCCACATTCCTCAGTTTTCACAGTCCTCTCCCCATGCTCCATCTAATGGTAATGAGCTTCTGCTACTTTGAACGTGAAGTTTGGTGCGATGGCTGTCTCTTACATTTTTATCTTGAGTTTCTCAGATGTGTTCTTAGGCTAGTATTAGTATAGAGAGTACACAGACAGGAATGAGAAAATAAGCCCAAGTTGGCATAATACCAGAGGATGCTGAAATTGCATCAGATTTCTGAGAAGACATTTGGTAGCCTCAAAATTGTCATTTCTGTTTTAAGTTCTAGGAGAATTTTAAACATCTAGGCCATGTCATCACAAGCAAAGAATGAGAAACCCTGAGGACAGCCCTGGTAGACTAGTGTCCATGGGGACTGAGAGAAGTAGAGGCTGGGGAGGACTCTACAGAGGAGCCACCACGATGTTAGAAAATTATAGTCCTCATGTTTTTGCCCCAGGCAGCTGCTGAGAACTGACCTAAGCCAGTTTGGCTGTACAGGACTGCCAGGTTTTCTTGTTATTTTGGGTCAACATAGCATTAACTACAGGATTGGCTGCTCCCTGCCAATCTTGTTGGGAAAGCTAGCTGCAGGCCAAACTCTACCTTACCTGTATTTAGCGGAAGTTCATTAGCCCACAGGAACAGAGGCTTACTCTTAGCCCATAAATTTTTGGGGAAAGAAGGGGGACTGGGGATTGAACTTAGGACCTTTTGCCAGAGCTGGGCTCAAAACTGTGATCCTTGTGCCTCAGCTTCCCAGACTCCTGGGATTAACCAGCTGCTCCCATATTTTTAATGACCTGCAGCTCATTCTTTTCAGGTGCTCTAAAAGCACCATCCATCTAAAGTTTTTCAGCCACAAGTGGTCATTCCTACCTAAACTAGTAATTCCGTTAAGGATAGTTTAATGATTTTCTGCTTGTCATTACTCGGTGGCCTTCTGCAAAGTAGAAGTTTATTAGTTACTCATAAATGATTCCCCTTACAAATATCCTGCTGAGAAGGCCGGATACAGACTCGATTAAATCTGTCCTTTTTCAAAAAAAACAAAAAGAAAGATAATAGGAGGTAGAGGACTTCCGGGAAGATGGCGACCGGGTAGGCAGCAGAGAGAGAACCTCCCAGAGGATTACCACCCAAACAATGAAATATAACAATATGAAGACAGAAATAAGGACTTTCGGGAAGAAGACGACCAGCCAAGAGAGCAAGTGTGGAGGGAAGAACGGCTTCAGCTCCTGAACCCGACAGAGAACGCGCTACTGGGACAAACTGCACCAAACCGGGCAGCGCTCCGGGATCCCGCTTAGAACCCCACCCCGCAGCCAGCGCTGTGCGAACTGGAGCAACAGCGACCGGCCGGCGGGATTTCTGAGTCGGGGAAAATCTCCATCCAGGGAAAAACATCTGAACG
>PVLD010024508.1:0-25352 GCA_004027595.1 Dinomys branickii
TTACTTGCTGGATTTCTGCCTTTTCTTTTTTTGGTAAGATTGGCTAAGGGTTAGTGAATTTTATATAATCTTTCAAAGAACCAACTCTGTCATTCATTTATTTTTATATTGTTTTCTTAGTCTCAATTGCATTAATTTCTGCTCTGATATTCATAATTTCCTGCCTTGTATGAGCTTTAATTTGTTCTTTTCCTAGAAGCTTTAGGTTTAACATTTGGTTGTTTATTTTAGTTTTTTCTGTTTTCCCACTGTTATAGTTCCCCACTATAAAGTTTTCTCTTACAACTGCTTTCATTGCATCCTATAAGTTCTGGTGTGTTGTACTAGCATTATCATTTAATTGTTCATAGTGTTTAATTTCTTCTTTAATTTTATCTATGACCCAGTAAGATGTTATTTAATTTCCATATGTTTATGGAGTTTTTGTGTTTTCTTTTGTTGTTGATTTCTAATTTCTTTGCGCTTGGTCTGATAGTATGCTTGAGATAATTTCAATTATTTTGCATTTATTTAAGCATGTTGTATGGTTGGTATGTGGTCTGTTTTAAAACTGTCCCGTGTGCTGCTGAGAAAAATGTGATTCTTACGTTGTAGGGTGAAACCTTTGTAGACATCTACTAAGTCCATTAGTTCAAAAGTGTGGTTCAGGTATAATATTTCTTTGTTGATTTTTTTTTTTGTAGTTGATCTATTTGTGACAATGGGGCATTAAGGTTCCTCATTACAATTGTATTACTGCCTATTTGAATGTTCACAGCTGTTAATATTTGTTTTACTTAGGTGGATGCCCCTCTATTTGGTGCATATGCACTTATGATGGTTATATCTTCTTATAGTTTTCCCTCAGCAAATATGTCCTTCTTTATCTCTTTTGACCAGTCTTGGCTTCAAGTTCACATTGTTTGTGAATAGAATTGCTATCCCTGCTTTTCTCTGGGTTCTTGTCACATGTAGTATTGTTGTTGTTTTTTTTTTTTACATGTAGTATTGTTTTGCATCCTTTAACTTTTGGTCTATGAATTTCTTTTTGAGTTAAATGTGTTTCTTCCATGCAGCATATTGCTGGATATTTTTTCTTGATCCATTCTGTCAGTGTATTTCTTTTGATTGGTGAATTAAGACCATTTACATTGATGGTTATAACTGATAGGTATTGGCTTGTCTTTGTCATACAATTTTCCTGTTCTTCCTCCTTTCTTTAATTGCTTCCCCTGCCTGGTAGTTTCTTTCTATTGGTACTCTTGGAATTGTGGGCTTTGTTTTGTCTTTCAGAACTCTTTGTAGAGCTGGTTTCATTGTCATCAATTTCTTTAGTTCTTTGTCATGGAAGTATTTTACTTCATTAAATCTGAAAGATAATTTTTCAGGATATTTCAATGTGAGTTGGGAGTTGTTTGCTTTATAGGTGATTTGTTTCTTTCCTCTCATAAGTTTAATATACTGTTCTTGAGTTGAATTTCTGGAATCTTGATTTTTATGTCTCCTGGTGTAGATTCATTTTGGTCATGACTGATTGAAGTTCTACATGCCTCATTTACTTGTATATGAAATTCTTTTTCCATGCTTGGGAAGTTTTGTTACTACTTCTTTTAACAGGTTTTTAAATATCATTTGTGCTGACTCCTACATTTCCATTGACTCAAATCTTATGTTGTTCTTTACATCATCCTGCAGCTGTAGGATTGTTTATTCATACTCCCTTGCTATTTTTAACATATCTTTCTTCTCATGATTGCTAACCATGATCTTGTCTTCTAGGTCTAATATTCTATCTTTACTTTGTTTCAAACAGTTTTATAAAGTTTCAGTGGAATTATTAATTTCCTGGATATCTATTTGAATCTGTTTCATGAGTTCCATTTCTGTCCTATGTTGGGAATTTATGGTTTCCATTACTTTTCTGTGCACCTCAATTTTTTTATCTATGTGTACTCTAGATTTGTGATAAAGCCCTTTATTATGGTTATCATCTCTTTTTTTATTGCAAAGAAAATAGTGAAAAAAAGACCAATAGCACAATACAAACAAAACAAAGCAAGGACATTAAAAATGATACAAGGTTTCAAGCCAAATGATAGATATTAACAGTGGTTATTATATTACATATTGTTATATTCAACAAAGTTGCTCAGATTATCAGGTGTAAGAATGGAAGATTGAGCAACTGTTAAAGAGAATAAGAAAATAATAATTTAAAAAAAAGAGAGACAATACATAGTTTTCAGTAGACAGGATTCCAGGAATTCACCAATGGTTGTTATACTGCAAATTGTGGTCTTCACATAGTTTGCTCAGACTACCAGATACAAGCATGCAAAATCGGTCAAAATATATAAAAAAATTTTAATAAGTAACTGTTCCCCTCAGTAAACCACCAGACAACAGCAGTACAGTTATGCCAGATATCTACATATCTATATAGATCTCTATCTATATATTTGTAAATAAAATGCCTTAGTACTTTCTTTTTTTCTTTCCCTCACCCCTATTGTTCCTTCCTTTGAGCAATTTCTTTTTCTTTCATATTGTCTATTGTACATTTTGGGTCTTATTTACTCTTTCATGTTCTTACACGGGGGAGACAATGTGATGTTTACACATGTGGGTCCGATTTCTTCACTTATGATTATGCTCTCTAGTTGCATCCATTTACCTATAAAAGCCTTGGGTTTATCTTTTTTTTAATAGCTGAGTAATAATCCATTGTATAAAAATACCACATCTTTTTTATCCATTCCTCAGTTGATGGGCATTGGGGTTGTTTCCAAGATTTAGCCATGACAAATTGCGCTGCTGTAAACATGGGTGCACATATATTGCTGTGGTATGATGTTTTTAATTCTTCTGGAAAAACACCCAGAAGGAAATAGCTGGGTTAGGTGGCCCTTCTAATCCTAGTTTTATGAGGAATCTCCAAACTGATTTCCACAATGGTTTCACCAATCTACACTCTACCACCAGTGGAGTTTTCCTTTTTCCCCACAGCCTCTCTACCATTTGTAATTGGTTGATTTCTTAATGATAGCCATTCTTTGTGGGGTGAGATGGAATCTCAGTGTTGTTTTAATTTGCATTTCTCAAATGACTAATGATGTTGAACATTTTTTCATATATTTGCCATTAATGTTTTTTCATCTGAGAAGTGCATATTCATTTCAGATGCCCATTTTGGATTGAGTTTTTGAATTTGGGAGGCCTAATTTTTAAAATTCTTTATATGTTCTAGATAGAAGTCCTTTGTCTTAGGGTCAGTTGGATAAAATTTTTTTCCAATTTGTGGGTTTCCTTTTTACTCCGTTGGTGATTTCTTTTGATGTGCAGAAACTTTTCAATAAGATAAAATCCCAGTTGTTGATTCTTTGAAGTATTTCCTGTGCAGTTTGGATTTTGTTCATGAACTCTCTGTCTACCCCAATGTCTTTGAGATTTTTACCTAATTTCTCTTCCAGTAGGTTTAGTGTTTCTGTTTTGATATTTAGATCTTTGATCCATTTTGACTGTAGTTTAGTGTGTGGTGATAGATATGGGTCTAGTTTTACTCTTTGGCATGGGAAGAGCGAGTATTTCCAGCATCATTTATTAAAGTGGCTATCTTTCTTCCAGTGAACATGTTCAGCCCCTTTGTCAAAGGTAAGGTGGCTGAATGTGTTTGTACTTGTGTCTTTTATGTTCTAATCTGTTCCACTGATCTTCAGGTCTATTTTTTTGCCAGTACCATGCTGATTTTATCACAGTAGCTTTGTAGTATCAAGTCAGGGATTGAGATGCCTCCTGCCTTTCCTTTGTCACCCAGGATTGCTTTTGCTATTATAGGCTTCTTCTAGTTCCAGATGAATTTTAGGAATGTTTCCTGTAGATCTATGAGGTATAATAAACAATCTGTATTGGTTTGGGGCTAATTTTTGCAAGAGGAGAACAATATATTACAGGACACCTAGTTTGTAAGATTATTTATAATAGTCTCATCCAAAGAATGATATACAAGAGAGTGCAGGAAGTCTGTCCACACACTATAGACCAAGAATCAAGCTGAGGGCCTGGATCCCACGATAATGTCTTGCATGAGTCCAGCTTAAGACCTAGAGCTCATAACAATACCTCCCACGAGTCTAACTGGAGGCCCAGAGCCCATGACAGTGTCTCATGCCAGCCTGTTTCATAGATCTGCTCTGGGAAGGCCCAAAGGTCAGTGGTGCAATCAAGGTAGTCTGTGGCACCAGGATGCAGGATCTGTGCTAGCAGGCTGAGGGATCTGCACTGGAGCCAGGAAGCGATGCTCAGAAGAACCAGAGCTCCCCCAAAAGGTACCATAGCCATCTTCAGCAACAGTGAGATCCCAAGCTTCTCTGATCAAGATGGCTGAATTCCCATCAGGGAAGCCAATGCAGCAAGCTTCTTCACGAGACTTGCAGTGCACCATCTTCCCCTGCAGAGATAGGAGGCAATGCTCAAAGTGAGGACCAGAGCTCCCCCAAAGTGAACCAAAGCCATTCTCAGTGCCAATGATGTCCTGAGCTCCTCAGAGGATGAAAACAGCCAAGTTCATCAGGAAAGTCAGCATGACGAGCTCCTCTAAAACAACCAACAGCTTCTACCAGCTCCTGACAGCCTCTCTCAGCCTCTTTAGTTCCAAAAGCCTTTCTTCTTCTCTAGGTCTACCTCTTATGCTGCTGTCAACAATCCCCAGGTGGCCTGCCACACCCAACACCACACTTACTCAGTACACCTGGGAGTTATAAATTGACCATCGGTTTTCAATCCACTACACAATCTTGTGCTGCAGCTCAAGCTTCTAGAAAAAGAAGAACAAGTCAAGCCCAAAGCCCAAAGAAGGCAGGAAATCATAAAGCTCAGGGCAGAAATTAATGTAGTGGAGACTAAAAAACAATACAAAGAATTAATAAATCAAAGAGTTGGTTCTTTGAAAAAATAAATAAAATTAATAAGTTCCTGGTGAACCTTATTTACAAAAGGAAAGAAAAAACTGAAATACATGCAATAAGGCATGAAAGAGATGAAATCATGACAGATCCTATAGAAATTCAGAAAATCATTAATACCTACTTTGAAAATCTTTACTGTCACAAGATGGAAAACACAGAGGAAATGGACAGATTTCTAGACACATATAACTACCAAAGCTGAAATAAGAAGATATAAAAATCCTGAATAACTCTACATCAGCAAGTGAAATTGAAAATATAATAAAAAAAATCTTGCCAATGAAGAAAAGCCCAGATCCTGATGGATTCACATTCACAGCTGAATTCTACAAGAAATTTAGAGAAGATTTAATGGCAATTCTTCTCAAACTCTTTAATGAAACTGAAAGGGAAGGAATTGTCCCTAGCTCATTCCTGGAGACAAGTGTTATCCTGATACCAAAACCAGAGAAAGACCCAACCAAAAAAGAGAACTACAGGCTAATCTCCCTAATGAATATAAATGGAAAAATTCTCAATAAAATACTAGCAAACAGAATGCAACAAATCATTAAGAGGATTATACACCATGACCAAGTGGGATTCATCCCAGGAATGTAGGGATGGTTCAATATGTGGAAATCAATTAATGTAATATACCGTATCAATAGAGGCAAAGACAAAAATCACATGGTCATCTCAATTGATGCAGAAAAAGCTTTTGATAAAGTCCAACATTCATTCATGATAAAAACCCTACAGAAAATAGGAACAGATGATCTTTACCTCAATCTGGTAAAAGCCATGTATGACAAACCAACACTAACATGATTCTAAATGGTCGAAAATTGAAAGCTTTTACTTTAAAATCAGGAACAAGTCAAGGATGTCCACTGTCACCATTCCTATTCAATAAAGTTCTGGGAATATTAGCCAGAGCAATTAGACAAGAGAGAGAAATAAGAGGAATAAGGATAGGAAAAGAAGTGAAATTATCATTGTTTTCAGATGACATGATACTCTATCTCCATAGACAACCCCTAACACTCCACCAAAAGCCTTATAGATTTGATAACCAAATTCATTAGTGTAGTTGAATACAAAATCAACACTCAAAAATCAATAGCAAGGGGCTGGGGATATAGCTCAGTGGAATAAGCGCTTGCCTAGCAAGCACAGGGTCCTGAGTTCGATCCCCAGTACCACAAAAACAAAACAAAACAAAACAAAACAAAACAAAAATCAATAGCACTCCTGTACACAAACAATACACAGGCTGAGAAATTAGTGAAACCACACCTTATCATCTACAAAACCACACCATGTCATCTATAAAAATGAAATACTTAGGAATCAATCTAACGAAAGAAGTGAAAGAGCTATACAGTGAAAATTATAGTGCTCTGAAAAAAAGAGATTGAAGAGGATTTCAGAAAATGGAAAGATGTTCCTTGCTCACAGATAGGAAAAACCAACATTGTGAACATGGCCATTCTTCCAAAATTGTATAGATTCAATGGAATCCCAATTAAAATATCATTAGTATATCATCTCTTTTTATCTGTAAGGTTATTTTTTGTTTTGATATCCTTTATAGCCTCATGTATATATTTTTTATTTCTTCTGTTGTCGTCCCAGTAAGCTCAGGTGGATGGCTTCTGATTTTCTCTATCTCATTGTCCCCTGTATTTGTCCTTGGAGGGCTGATAGTCTGGGATTGCTTTTTGCTTCTGTGTCATGTCATTTTCTATTTCTTAATTTTAATTTGTTTTCTGTGTTGTCGTTGGCATTTTTCTTATGTTATGTAGCTTTATTACTAATATTGAAGCTTTCCTAGGAAATGTCTATCTTCCAAGGTGTCTTCTCGGTGTAGCAGGCTATTTGTCTTTGAGTCTGTCCCAAGATCCTATCTTTGCACTTCATCAGGGATGATGTGTTATTATCTATTTGGTTCAGTCCTTTGGTATTGGTTTATGGGGAAGATTGTGAGCCCCGATTATCACAGTGTTATCATAGAAGTGTGAACAACTGATTACAAGTATGGTGTCTTGGCTAAAGTAATAGAATTAGTAATAATAATATCATCAAGCACAGACTAGAAATTGATCATCTGTGATAACTGCTAATTTGATATCTCATAAGAGCAAAACCTATTGTTACATAATAACCTCCAACATAGACCAGGAATTTGTATGCAGTGGGTTTCCCCTTGGTAGGGTGATTGTTATCCTGTGTGGATAAAAGGGATTTTTAAAGGGGAATTTAAAAGGGATAGGGGACAAAACAGAATCATAGCTGAAGAGAAATACAGTCGAAGCAAGGCTGAAGGACTGAGGATGATCACCCAAACTCTGGAAAGCAGGAGAAGAGGACAGGAGAGATAGAGTGAAGGAGAGAGCAAAAGAATTTCAAGGCGAAACTAGAGACCATGTTCATTCACATGTAAATCTCAGAGAATATTGAAAGACTGGTGAAGAACAAGAGAGGTAGGACAGAGAAAGCAAACCAAACAATAAAAGTCAAAACCTATACAACTCCTCCCAAAAATTGTAAAAATAAAATAAAAATAGGAAAAAAGTATTTTTAAAAATTCCTCTGCTGCTCCCAGTTCAGTGTTTGTTCCCTAGTCAGAGCCAGAATCTATACTGAATAAATCCACCAAGTCAGCAATAGAATTACTGCTGAGTGAGGCCCTGATCTTGGCCACACCGTGACTCCTCTTACACACCTTGGTGGTAGGGTGAGAGGAGTGTCCGTAGCTAGCCAAGGCTATTTTCCTGCTGCTCACTGGGCAGGTGGTGGTGCCCTTGTTCTGCCCAAGGCTGCTTGCCTGCTTGTGCCCTTGGAGCAAGGGTGGGGGTTGGAGGGGTGCCCTTATCCTGCCGCAGGCCAGGCTTGTGCAGCAAGGCAGGGGGCTGCTTCTAGTGCTTTGCAGCTAGGGCTAAGTCTGGCTTTTTGCGTTTGCTGGATTAGAGTCTGGGTTCCAGCTCCTACTTCTCAGCCAAATTCCCCCCAATCTGCTGTCCAACTGCTGACTGTTTATTGTGACTGGATGGCCCTTCCCTCATTCTACTACCAGACATTGGCACTGAAGTGACCCCAGGACTGTTTTGCTGTTAGAACTTGAATCCTAGAACGCTTTGAAATAAAATGGTGGTCCCACCCATGAGCTGCTCCTCTGTGTGACTCACCACCCATGACTATCGGGTGGGTTGCTCAGGAAAGCGTCTCATGTTCTTACTGCTGCCCCCGACCACACAAGACTGTCCTGGTCCAGGTCAGGTCTCAGCCTCCCAGTGAGTAGCAAAGCTTTTCTAGCTGACCCCTTGCCCACGTGGTCAGTAACACAGCTGCTCCAGTTGCACCATGTAGTCTCCAGTCTGCTGTAGTGAACTACTTCTGCCGTAGCAGCGAATCCTATTTTCATCTTCTCCGTCAGTTCTCCTGTGGTTTAGAATCCCTTCGATTATTCTCTGGGCTGTTGTTTCCAGACAGTAGACACTTTGTTCTGGAGCAGGTGAGTAGCTGATACTCAGCATTCTGCCATTTTTTACTCTTTGCACATGTTTTAAAAATTTGAGATAGAGGTCTCAAGAATGATAGTACATAAAGTCACATGTACCTGTTTCCACTATTGATGACTTACTTAATGGTAGTACAATATCAAAGTCAGAAAAATCAATATTAGTAAAATATTGTCAATTACACTATGAAACTTCCTGTTTTCACTATTTGTATATGCATTTATGTGTGTGTGTACACACTTACTAAATCTAGGAGCTTTTTGAATAGTCTCTGAAATTTTCTACATAGACAATCTATGCCCAGCCTGAGTAACTTAGAAACTCAGTGAGGGGCTGGGGATATAGCTCAGTGGAATAAGCGCCTGCCTAGCAGGCGCAGGGTCCTGAGTTCAATCCCCAGTACTGCCAAAGAAAACCGCCCCCCCAAAAAAAAGAAACTCAGTGAGACCCTGTCTCAAAATTAAAAATTAAAAATGGCTGGGGGCATAGTCCTAGATTCAGTCTTCATTATGGAGGGTGAGGATTTTGGGGGTGTTGGAATGATGAGAGAAGACATCTTTGCCTTGTTCTCAGTTTTAGAGAAAAAGTATTCATTGCTTCACTGCTAAGTATGATGTTAGCTATAGGTTTACTATATGGGTTTCCTTCCATGAGGATCCATGAGGGTTCTCCAGAGAAACAGAACCAATGAGGGCACAGAGGCTCTCACTCTCTCTCTCTCTCTCTCCCCCTCTCTCTCTCCTTCCCTTTCCTTCCCTCCCTCCCTCCTCATTCTCTCTCTCCTCACTCTCTCCTCTCTCTCTCTGTCACACACACACACACACACACACACACACACACACACACAAAGAGAAAGAGATTGATTTAACGAATTGGCTCCTACAACTTAAAGACTGAGAAGACTTAAGCTTTTAACTCCACTCAGCAAGCTAGAGACTCAAGAGAGCTGGCAGCTTAGGTTCCAGTCCAAAAGCTAGCAGGCTTGATTCAAGAAGAATCAGTTTTTCAGTTTAAGTTTAAATACATGAAGGGACTGATGTTCCATTACAACTTATTAGACAGAGCAATTCCTTCTTACAGTTTTATTTTGGGGAGGTCTGATTGAATTGAGGTCTTCAAGTGATCAGATGAATGAAGTGCACCAGTAGTAGGGGCGGGGGGCAATCTGCTTTACCCAGTCTACTGATTCAAATGTCGGTCTCCTCCAGATGCACCATTATAGACACACTTAGATAATATTTGATCAAATGTCTGAATATCCCATTGGTCATTCAAGAGTGCATATAAAATTAACCACCATATCGTCTATTCTTAATTTGCTGAAAAATCATTAATAAGTGTTGGATTTTGTCAAATGCAGTTTTTTTTTTAAGAAGGCATAAAGAGTTTTAGAGTTCTAGATAGATTTTTTTTTAGGCTGAAGTTTAAAAGTACACACTCAAGGAATAAAGATACACTAGTTTCAAACACTTTTTTGGCATTAACTAGTGCAGTCATGATACTTTTCATCTTTAGCATGTTTATGTGGATTTCAGAAATTGAAAGTGTTGCATTCCTAGAATAAATTCCACCTAGTTTTAGTGTATAATTCTTTTTATGTATTAATAAGTTGGATTTACTAGTAATTTGTTAAAGAATTTTATGACAGCATTTATGAGAAATATTGATCTTTAGCTTTCTTTTTAAGATTATCTCTGTCAGGTTTTGTTAGTGAGGTAATGAAGTGTTTCTTACTCCATTTTCTAAAAGATATGGCTAATAATTAATTTTAATTCTCCTTTAAATGTTTGATAAAGTTCTCCAGTGAAACCATCTGGTCTTAGAGATATTAAATTTCTTTAATAGTCATAAAATTTTTCAGATTTTTGATCTCATATGTGAATTCTAGTAATTTGTGTTAGAGGAATGTTTCCATTTCATCTAAGTTGTCAAAATTTGTGAGTGGAGAGTTATTTTCAGTGTCTTTATTACCCTTTTCTACAGTCTGAGGGTTTGTAGTTATACCCTGTTTCACTACTGGTGTTGGCAGCTTCATACTTTACCTCTCTTGCCAAAGATACCAACTATATTTGGTTATTTTAGAGAATTGGGTTTTGTTTCATTTATCTTACTATTTTCTTTTTCTGGTTGCTCTGGGTTCATTTTTCCTGCTCTTCTTTTTTTAGTTTCTTAAGGTAAGGACTTACTGATTTAAAACTTTCCTCTTTTCTAGTATAAGGATTTAGTGTTATAAACTTCCCACAGCACTTTAGCTTCATTCTCTGAACGATGTTGTATTTTCATTTTCCTTCGACTCTAAGTGTTTCTTATATCCTTTGAGATTTCATCTTTGACATACGGATTATAGTGTTTTGTTTAATTTCCAAGTGTTAGGAGATTTTTTTCCTACTATCTTTCACTTATGGAGCTCCAGTTTGATTCCATTGTGATCAAAGAGCATGCCCTGTTTCTACACATGTTGTGATTTGGTTCATTATCCAAAATATGATGTCTTGTGAATAGTCCATGAGTGCTTGAAAAAAATGTATATCCTGAGTTCAGAGATGGTGGCATATACCTTTAATACTAGCACTCAGAAGATTGGAGCAGGAGGATCACAGATTCAAGGCCAGACTAGGCTATACGCTAGGATGAGTTATAGGCCAGCCTGGACTATATAGTGAGGTCCCATCTCAAAAAGAAACAAACAAAAAACGAAAAAATTTATCCCAGCTATCCTGTGTATATACGTTTTGTTTTTCCTTTCTTTCCTTCCTCTCTCCCCTCATCCCAGATATTCTTTCCTTTTGAGCAGTTTCTTTCCCTTTCACAATATCTGTTGTACCTTTCAGATTTTCTTTACTCTTTCAGGTTCTTGTACTAGGGAGACAATATGTTTACACATGTGGATCTGATTTATTTCACTTATGAGTATGGTCTCTAGTTGCATCCATTTACCTATAAAAGCCTCAAGAGTATCTTTTTTATAGCTGAGTAATATTCCATTGTATAGAAATACCACATCTTTTTTATCCATTCCTCAGTTGATAGGCATTTGGGTTGTTTCCAAGATTTAGCTATGACAAATTGCGCTGCTATCAGCATGGGTGTACATATATCACTGTGGTATGATGTTTTCAGTTTTCCTGGAAAAATACCCAGAAGGGGAATAGCTGGGTTAAATGTGACCTCTAATCATAGTTTTTTGAGGATTCTCCACACTGACTTCCACAGTGATTGTACCAGTCTACACTTCCACAAATAGTGGAGAAGAGTTCCTTTCTCCCCACAGTCCCTCCAGAATTTGTTATTGGTTGGTTTCGTGATGATAGTTGCTGTTGGTTTATTGAGAGGAACAGTTAATGTTTAGTTGTTTGATCAGTCTTGCATGCCTGTATCTGTTAATCTGAGCAACTACTTTGAAGATAACTATATGTAATACAACAACCATTGTTAATTTCCTATTATCTTGTTTTGAAATTCTGTATTGTTTTTATTGTTTTTGTGTTGTTTTATTTTTCTTTGTTTTTATTATTTTGTTTCTATTCTTTTCCCTTTAAAATAAAATTAAAACAAATAAAAGTCTCAAAAAGTATTCTTTGCTTATTGTATGGAATATTCTATAATTGTCTACTAAATTCTGTTGATTGATGATGATGTTGGGTTTTTCTTTTTATTGATTTTTCTAATAGTTTTATTGATCGATGAGGGGCATTAATACTTTCTAGCCTTTTAAAAACCATTTCTAAAAAGTTCCTTTTCTCTTGGCCTTTCATAATCCCTTTTATGTTCTTCCCCTATTGTATCTGAAACAAAAGGGAAACAAGGTTAGTGTTTTGTTTCTTAAAGCCCAAAGATTTTTCATTATCACTTATTCTTTTGTTACACCTGAAAGTAGGAGCCTTTGAGTCAGTAGGCTGATCTCATATTCCCTTGAAAATCTAGTTTTGAGACTTGTTTCAATGAGAAGGGGAAAGAAAGTTCAATTTGTGAGGTTATTGGAGTAACATGACTGCTTATGTTGGGGTGGGAAGGGGAGTCTGTGAAGTTCCTGGGAGTAAAGGCCATATAATTCCACATTTCCTATAGCTCCTTCCTAGAAAAGTCCTCCCACATATTTGTGGAATGAGTTAAAAATAAGTGAATGAGTGCTGAGTGATGTGAGTCATCACAAAAAGAAAGACACCCATTCCCTAAAATGGTGGTGCTCTTTTCAGGCTGCATCAAGAGTCTAAAAACCAAAGGATTTCCAGAGTCTGCAGCATTTGATTACTGGCTTCACTCCAACCTGGCTGTTGTTAAATGAAATGCTAAAGAAAAGAGCTCTGCAAAAATGAAACCCAATTTAATTTTTAATCAAGTTAAAAATACATTTCAGATTTTCAGTGTATAAAAATTAGAAAGCAGTGAATCATTCCAGCTTAATATTGTCTCTGCCTGAAGCTGAAGCTGATTTAATTCACCGTGACAAATTTAGATGTATTTATTATATCTATACTCACACTTTGTATGAAAGAAGTCCATTTTTTTGCTTAGACCTTTTTTTCCTACTCCATACTCAGTTTAAGCTATGAGCTAACTTGACACCAGTAGCAGTTGATGACGTGGGTAGTAGTTTACTGTCCCTAAGTAGTATATAGCAGTTCTTAAAGGATTGTCTGTTGTGAGCCACAAGCAAAATGTTATCAGGGTTTTGTCACTGTTTGCACAACATGTAAAATTTTTACTGGCCTATTAATTAACATATGTTTTAAACATTACTAAAAGTCAATTAGATTTTGTTGCTATGCCAGAATTTATAACAGAACTTTCTTTTTCCCTTTGTTGATTTGATTTGACTTTCATCTGGTATTATAATTTATGGCCATCAAAAACCCTTATAACATGTTCAGAGGAAACTTAACAAAGAAAAGGTCACCCATCACAAGATGCCTATCTGTAATAATGAAATTAAATGAGAGTAAACTTTTTCAAGCCAACTCCAAGGAGAAACAATTAGACCACACTCTATGCCTCATGTTTTCCAAGATTAATGAAATCATACTTGGAAGCCATTGGTATTGCTTTCTTCAGTTCCTCTTCTTCTGTTACCTAGTACTTAACACATTAATACGAGCATTTGTCTTTCCCAATTTGTCTTTCTCAATGTGCCTTGAAAAATAAGCAACCTTCATACAGATACAGAAGAACCAGTTGTGCATTGTACATGTATTTGCCAAGTCTAATGATATTCAGAAGCCATGGTAAGAAGTGACTTGATGTGAAAATCCTCCAAAATATCTGGTTTGTTATGAGTGACAAATTCCTCTTCCCAGCTGCATGGTGAAATTAATGACTGTGCCACTGACACATTGGCTGGGCGACAACCTATATCTGCTTCCATCCGCAGATGAGGTATTTATTTATTTATCTACCTACCTATCTTTTTCAGACAGGGTCTCACTATGCAGCTCAGGCTGGCCTTGAGCTCACTTTGTAGCCTAGGCTGGTCTCGAACTCATAATAATCCTCCTGCCTCAGCCTCCTGAGTGCTGGGATTATAGGCATGCACCATGCCCAACTCTAGATAAAGTATTTAATATAAGATCATGGCTTCTGTTTCATATTTTGATAGGGCTCAGAACAAAATGTGTTTCAAAATTAGGTGATGTATTACCAGTTAGGGATTGCTTTGAGTTCTTTTTATTCTCCTTTTCAGAGACTCAGAAGCTTGAAAATGGTTTTTTTTCTTTTTAAATTCACTTGGCAAACCTATTTTTCCTCTCTGCAGAAGCCAGTGTGGCTTTGCCTATCATTTTTCCTTTCTCATTTGGCTTTGCTAGCATCACTTTCTTGAGTTGTCAGTATTCCAGGCCATCAGGCATATATTAGATCTGTGCCCGGTGGGGACTTTTCAAGGTGAAATCTAGTTGTTTTCCTGAGGATAACAGTATAGGTATAATAAGATCAAAAATGAAAATGAAATGAAGGGAAACCCCGTTGTGAAAGGATAAGGAATAGAGAAGCATGATGGAAACAAAGCTGTTTGCAAAGAAGCTACTGAAACAGGGTTAGAGGCAGTGAGCTTAGAGAAACCACTCTTAGTGGACAGGGAGATGAGAAGAGAGAGTGAAATAAAGAACAGAAACCTGTGAGATGACTTCAAATGATTAAGTAATTCCCAAAACCATTTTAGCTTTACAGATCTTAATGTGTCACATTAATGTCTTAGTGTGATGGGACCACTTAGGGTTTTTTACTCTGTTAACAAAAGAACAAAGAAAAAGATTGAAACCCATTGTTTCCTCTAGAGATGAAAAGCATCTGCTCTTCAGTCTTTCTTTATTTTTTTCATTTTTCCCTCCACACAAAACACTGGGTAACATGTACATTTTAGGTTAGCATTTACTCTTTTAAGAGTTTGCTATTTGGTGGCTTCTTTTTTTCCTAGCCTTGCTATAGTTCTTTATCTTTTTTTTTTTTTTCCTGTCTTTTTGAGACAGGATCTTGCTATGCAGTTCAGGCTGGCCTTGAGCTCACTTTGTAGCTCAGGCTGGTTTTGAATTCACAATGATCCTCCTGCCTCAGCCTCCAGGAGTGCTGGGATTACAGGCATGCACCACCATGCCCGGCAGTTCTTTATCTTTTGTAACATGAATATAGTGAAGTGTGCTGGTAATGATTTTTTTTCTAGTATAAAGTATAAATGAAGTGTTTTGTTTGTTTTGAGGTAGGGTCTCACTATGTAGTTCAGCCTGACTTTGAACTTGTGCATGTAGCCCAGGCTGGCCTGCCTCAGACTCGTGGGGATCCTCCTGCCTCTTCCTTCTGAGTGCTGGGATTACAGGTGTGTGCCACCATACCCAGCCATAAATGAAGTTAAATCATCTATCCAAAGCTTTTTATTTTTCTACCTGTAAGGAAAAACTTTAATACTCCATTTATACCAGGACAGCATTATGTAGAAAATGCAAGCCAAGCTGCTTCTCATTTTCTCATCTTCTCTTTTTTACATGGTCAAAAGGGTAAATTAGATACATGGGCAAAGGTAAGATACGTGGGCAAATAATGATAAAAATGTTCTTCTGAAGGATCTTATAGTCAGGGATATGCAAACCATGAATACCATGATTTACTAACAAAAATAAATGTGAACACTCTACACATTTCAAACGTTGTTGTGGCTTACTGAACAGTCTTTTTTAGCATTATTGCTTAGAGGGGTGAAAAGATCCTATTAAAAACAGATTAAAGAGTTTGAAGTTACTGCACACTGTTAAAAACAGCAAAAATTTCCCAGTTGATAAAACCTTCAAATTACAAAAAGAACATATCGTGACCAGTCATTCCTTTTAAGAAACGTGAATACCAGATTTACAAGTTTCGTATGTTTACAATATCAAAATTTGCATATTCTGCCATGAAGAATGAAATCCTACAGTGGAATCAGCTGTAGAATTGCCAAGGGCAGCAAATTCCATTTGTTAGCAAAATGCCATTTTGCATTCTTGGTTTTTCTGAATTCACATTTAAGCCATTTATACAAATCTTTGACACAAGCAGTTCTTTAAATATGTTTACAGCTAACAGTTTGTGAGAGCAGGTTTGCTTTTGTGGGCTAAATAATTACTTTCTCCAAAGACAGGTGTCACATGCTTCAATGAGTTATGTCCATATCATCAAAGTTCTAGGTTTTATTTCTCAGAAGATTTGCTTACATAATACAGTATGTTGTAGATAAATCTTGTCACTAGAGGTAACATCTAGAGCTCAGTCGATGAAGGCTGACTAACTCTGTAAGCTTTCTTTTCTGTTTATATTTTCAAGGAGAAAATATTCTTTGCAAATTCACATGGGGAGAAAGGAAAAACTCCTGATTTGTCAGTCATCCGGTTGGAGAACAGAACTGGGATAGGTGTGGTGGGTTGAAAGTTGGAGGAAGTTTGGGGGAGGGAAAAGAGGGCGAATTTTCTTCCTCTCTATGTGGTAATCAAGTGAATTTGCACACATTTCCAGATTTTAAAAGAATTCCTCATCTTCACTACATAGGTTTCATTTAGAAATCACTCTGAGTATTTGCTTCTTCTTTTATGTAATTTTAAATTATTTCTTTCTCTGGTTTACATTCATCATACCTCAGTTGTGGTATAGGAGGAAAACAATGGCATCCTGGAGGTTTAGGCTTTACTCTCAGCTTTGTCGGTAGTTGGATGTGGTAACTTGAAAATAGTCAGCCTCTTTCAGCCTAGTTTCTCCTCCACGTCAAATGCAAATAAGGTGCTACAATAGAAAGAGCATAGGTGTTAGATCCTTTTAAACAGGCACTCTCTGCTGGGATGTAGACTCTATAGTTCAAAACCGCCAAGTGCCTCTGCCACAGTGATCCATGTTTTGGAGCTCCTGTAATTGATAACATCTTACTATTACAAATAATTTTTAAATTACGAATTTGAACTATGTTGGTCGCCTAGCTAAGCTCATAGAGTCAGATAAAGGTTTGTCATGGTTTTTAAGGAGCATCTATCACACATGAGCATCTTGAGAGGCACTGGTGTACTGATCACCCTTCTCCCGCCCTGCCCTGTACATGTACAGTAGCTGTCCTCTCTCTTCTATTACTTTTCACATTTGGCTGTTCTCTTTCCTTCTCTTCTCACTCATACTTCTGCCCTTTGTTTTGGATTTGTGTTGAAGCACCTGTGTTCATCTTCTCCTTGGCATCTGGTCCCATTTGTTCTCTTGTCAAAGGCCTTAAGGTTTGATTTTTCTACCTCCACTCCTTTCCAGCTTTTTTCATCAGTGTCTGGGGCATAAATTCTTTTTCCTTAATGCCTTCTGCAAAATACACTTAATTTGAATTTTTACCATTTCTCCTATTTTTTTTCCTAGCATAGCAACTCCTTATTTCGTTGTTGTTTTAATTGTTACTATTTTTCCCCTTACACCAATCTTTATTTCATCATAGAGTCCAACTTTTTGTTTTAAGGGCTTTCTTGCTGTGGACTATGGGAAATAGATTATTGAAAAACTTGTAAGCGTCATGGGTCTTAGATGTGTGAACTTCAGGTTGCTGATGGGCATTGTTCAAATGTGAATTGGAAAAGGTCTTTCTCTGTCCCTTCTTTGCTTCAGTGAGCCCTCTTTTATTTTTAAGATTAGTACTAATTGAGTGTTCTGCTAAAGCAAACTGATGGTCCTTGGGCCATAGACACAGACATACTTTATCTGGTTCGTGTAGTTTATCCGTATTGAATCACATATAGTACTTGGTCAAGGTATTTTGCACTATATAAAAATCCATATTGTTGGCTTCTTTTGCCAAATTGGAAAGGATGGTAACACCAGAGAAAATAACAGCAAATGCTGACTAGTGACTGCCCTGTCTGGGAGATGTTCTCCTATGGCTTCTTACTCCTGGTTCTTTTTCACTTATGTGGGTTCCCTAACTGGATGAGATTTCATTCTGAGTTTCAGTGAAAGGGATGATTTGGAAGTCTGGTAAACGTTGTAGGAGACTAAATGCATGCCATATAAGTGAAGGGAGTTGGCTCTTGTACACAGAAGACAAACTTCCTGTTACTGAGCCCTTCCTCTTTAATGTCCTGAGGCTCTTCTCTTGTGGGAGAATAGTTATATTTGTTAGATTATTTATAACTTGGTGCATTTCTAAATATAAAAATCAGTGTGTATCCTCATATTTACTTTCTCTTTTTATTAGAACAATCATAAGCCATTCCCTGATGGAGAATCCATTTGTTCACTTGGAATCATAAATATAAACAAATGACACCTTAGCAATACTTTAATCCCATTTTTTGTTGTTTGTTCCATTTTTTTTGAGATAGGCTCTTGCTGTGTAGTCCATGGTGGCCTTGAACTCCAAGTGATCCTCCTGCCCAGCCTTCCAAGTGCTGGGATTACAGGAATGTGCTGCCACACCTGACCCATACTCTTTTTTAAAAATCTAGATAATAGAAACAGGAGAAGAGGCGTACCCTGTCCAGAAAAGCATAGACCAGTTCTCCTTACTATCAGCTCCAGGCTTTGCCCTATACCACACTACAACTGAGACATTTATCAGTTTCTTTCCTCTTTAGGAGTTAATCAAATGTATGCTTTTCTACATTAGACCAGAGGAAATAGCCTTGGGCCATATCAATACGAGGGTTTAAGTCTGCCACTGTAATATTTGGACAAGCTTAGATGAAGTATTTACTCTCCATAACTTTCTTTTCCTCATTTGTAAAGCAGTAACCCTAATATCTACCTAATAGTCTTATGTAAACATAACTATATTTCAGTAAGGTGCCTCCATGGTAAGTTTCTGTGTCTCCCTCACAGTCCCTGGCCTGACTTATCAGGTTAAATATTTTCATCCAGAAATTAAAAGACTAACAGGGAGTTAATAAATATTTTAAAACTTAGGCCAAGGAATGTCTGCCCAGTGCCCAACTTGGATGATATGGTATGTCTGACTGTTTTCATGTTGATTTTCATGCCACAGTGAGCCCTTTTAGGCATGAAAACAACCAAGGATTATTTGCTTCTCTTTTCTTTTTTATTTGGCCCATGTGTTGTGTTTTCATCATAAATTCCAACTCTTCTAAGAGTAGTACGTAAGGATTTACCAATGAATACCAACACTCTCTTCCTGGGCCATCATTCAAAAGATATCCTTGTCAGCCTGCCCCTCTCAAAAAGGGCCTCATCAGCAGGTACCCGACTCATAAGCAACCTTAGTCCTGGATTAACTTTCTTGTCACTGTGACATAATACCTAATGCGCATAACATAAAGGAGGAGAGATTTAATTTGACTCACTTTGGGGGGGTGGGATTCAGTCCATGGTCATCTGCCTCCAAAGCAAGAACATCATGGCAGAAGGGCATGAGACAGGAAAGCTTCTCCCTCATGGCAGTCAGAAAGCAGAGAGCAAGGGAAGAGCTGGGGAGAGAGATGAACTCCACTTCCAGTGGGCATTCTAAATCTAAACCAGTCCCACAGTTCAGCGACGTTACTTCATCCTAGTCTTTCCCTCCTCTAAACTTGTGTTGAATTTACATTAGTATTTAATTGTTTTCCAGTCATTTAACTTACATTAATTTTCCCCTTCCCAAAATTAAGTTTGAGTACCCTAGGGCGAAAAACCAAATCTTCTGACTTTGTTATCCCCCACAGAACTTAGCAATGTGTCAGGTGCTTACAGATGTCTTTGATTAATAATGAAATTGTTAGCAGCTGGAACACACTGTGACAAAAATCATCAGTGCCTGCACCTAGGTGCCCCAAAAGTACAGCACTGTGTCCCTTTTCTCTCAGTTAATGTTCTTGGATTCCACTGAAAGGTAAATGGAATTTAAAGGGCTCCTGATGGACAACTCCTATCTTCTGGGTCACTTTTGTTAATTCCCTATCTACTAACCAGGTGTGCCCTTCCCTCTTTGTCAGTGAAGAGTGGTAATATATACCTTCCCTTTTCTGAGTGTCATGGCAAATTTAAAGCTTGTAAAGCTCTGTTCACATTTAAAAGTGTTATAAAGCATAAGTGAACTTTAGAATTCAGGTCATCCTCTGCCACTATTCTATCAAAACATCTGTGTAACTCTTGAAGAAAATACTTTTATTTGAATTTTTTAAACGATGACTTAAAAGTATCATTACCTAATTGCTTTTTAATGTCATTTTTTTTCCAATAGGTCTCAGTATGCAGTTCAGTCTGGCCTTGAGCTCACTTTGTAGCCCAGGCTGGTCTCAAACTTGCAACGATTCTCCTGCATCAGGGAATTCAGGCATGTGCCACCACACCCACCTTTAATGTCATTTTTTTCTAGGATTATGAAACCTAGTTGTTAAAGCTATTCTTTAGTTTTTTATTCCTAATATTATTTCACAAAATTTTGTATTAGACAAGTTTCCTGTTGCTGAGCAAAATACCCAACACCCATAATTTAAAGGAAATGTAATGTGATTTGCAGTTTCAGAGGGTTCAGTTCAAAGTAGGCTGACTCCGAGGCAGGAATATCATGACAGAAAGATGTGATAGAGCACAGCTGATTGGTTCATAGCAGCCAGGAAACAGAGCAGGTTAACACTGCCAGAAAAGAAGGGGCCAGGGGCCAGATACAGATCCCAGGGGTCACACCGGCATGACCCACCAGGACACAACCAGAAGTGTGTTGTACTAATCTACTAGGAGGCTCCCAAGTGAATCAAGATGACAGTTAAGCTGAACTGTCACACTTGTTATTGTTTGCAAATAAACATGATTTGTTGTTATGACTTGGCAGCAATTGAGGAGGATAATTATTTGAGAAAATCTAAATGTTGAGAATAGCCTTTTTATACAGTCTGATACATGGCCAATGTGACAGTGGTAATACAAGATAGCACTGATAATTAGAGGCACTGATAGAAAAGTCTTGTATTTTTTAATCTGTAAAAGTTGGAGGTTCATTCAAGGATTAGATTTATAGCTTTGAATTTATCATTGCTATTTCTAATTATTTGAGTTAATAATTTTAGAGGCCCGTTAAAGTCTAAGGACTAGTAAATGTTTTTAGTTTCTTATTTTGAAATCATTTTAAATGTTCCCAAAAGTTGCAAAAGGTAGCAGAAAATTACTCTATAAACTTCATCTAGTTTCCACTAATGCTGAAGTTGTACATAACCATAGCTCAGCAGAGGGGGGAAATTACACAAGAGAGGAATCGGCAAGACTACATACAGTCCCCAAGGCCATGCCTGTGTGAGCCAGGACTGTGTTTTACTAATCTGCTTGGCATGTCTTAATCCAGTGAGGCTGAAATATACCAAAATGAGCATAAAAATTGGAAACTATGGGGACGGGGATGTAGCTCAGTGGCACAAGCGCATGCCTGACAAGCGCAAGGTCCTGAGTTCAATCCCCCGTTCCAAAAAACAGGAAATTTGATGGGCTAAAACTGAGGTTTATTAGACATACAGGAATGCAGGAGCTTTCCATATACATGCCAGATTCAGGCCTAGAGCAAAATACTAATTCTTTTTTATAGACCAAGTCCCTAAAAAGGGTGATATCTCTTACTGTATGTATTTCTGCCATTCTTGACTAAATTGACTTGGGATGGGGGCAGGGCAGTTTTTTAAGAAAAAAAACGTCTTCAGACAGGAAATGACTATAGAATGCTGGAAGATAGATGCTATCAGCAAATAAAAATAATTGTTAGACCCACATTTTTTCATTCACTCGAAACAAAAATGGAAACTCTTTAAGATCATATATCTGCTTGCAAGTATTAAAAATGAAAATAGAACTTAAATAGGGAAGTTTTTCAATAATTGTGGGAGATACAGTGATAATTGAGTCCCTCACCTCACTCTCCTTATCCTGATTTCCTCTCTGTGTGGAGGAATAACATTTTGTTCTTTGGGATATTATGATATATACACATCTCTGCTCTGGACACCACATCTGGCTATGGGAACCACACCTTTGAAGGGCCATTGACAAATTGGAGCATGTTCAGAGGAAAATGACCCAGATGGTAAGGGAATAAGAAACCAACTTACATGAGAAACAGTTGGAGGACATAGGAGATTTAGGCTAGGAAGAGAAGATTAATGAGAAAGTACTACAGAGTTGCAGCTTTCAGATTGTAGAAGGCACCACAGAATTTAGAGTTCCATTATATTCTGCCTGTTGGAGCCTCTTGGCATGAGCACCTCAAAGAACATGACCCAAATCAAAGCCAGGCCAAAATGGATGATCATCACTGCAGGCATTGAATAAACTATGTATTCTTGGAGTTATAAACAGAAGATAACAGATAACACTTGCTCAAATCATATTTCCTATGTGCACCTTTCCAGATTTCCCATGGTCAGTATCTTTCTTCCTTGGTAACCTTGTAAAGGCTAATAACCTTCCCTTGAGCCTTTTACATTTGAAGTGCTTTCCCTGGGTTCCATTATGTTCACTTCATAAAAATGTGTGTCTCTCACTACCTTCTCAAACCTTTCAAACCTAATGTATCCTTTTTACATCACATCCTTTCCTATCCTGAAATGAAATTCATAGTTGATGTAACCTGCTTTTGCACATAGTTCCAAAAATGTAATAGAATACTGTAATTGTAATAAAGAGAAGGAATAAAAGAAAAGCAATTTGTAATCAAATACACATTTTGTAAAATGCAGCTAACCAGGCATGACCTCACAAAGAGATAGATGGATTCATACACATTGTACAGATAACTCAAACACTGTAAGTAATTTTGCTGCTCATGTTCATGAAATAGTGGCCTAAATAGTGAACAGATCTTGGTAAAATTCCAAACAAAACAAAGTATAATCATCAGTCAGTTTCCATGGAGGCTTTATTTGGGACAATTCAATATATATGAAAGGCATGCTGAGATATTTTTGTAACTTTGTGTAAAATACAACTAGTTTCTTGGCTGAGATAGTTGTAAGTGGATTATCACCCAAATGAATGTTCATGGGGACGTTTGAAATTGAAGAAGGCAGCAAGACAGTGTTTGTTATATTAGACAGTCCCAAGTTTGCAGAATGTCCATGGCCTTCGCTGCATATGCTAAATGTCAGTAGCATCCCTCAGTCACAATAACAATCAGGGATGCTCCTGTGACTCTCCTTATGTGTTGCTACCAATGAAAGCCAGAATACTAGTACCTTATTTTCAGAAAGGTGGAACCCAATTTTGATTCTTTCTTAATTTCCTTAGCACTTCCCTTGAATCACATCTTCTTTATCCATTCAGTGCTTGATGGGCATTTGGGCTATTTCCAAGCTTTAGCTATTACAAACTGCTGTTATAAACGTGGGTGGTTATATAGCACTGTGGTATGAGGCTTTTAACTCTTTCCCCAAGAAGAGGAATAAGTGGGTCAAATGGAACCTCCAGTTTTTATTTTTGAAGAATCTCCACACTGATTTCCACAGTGGTTGCACCAGTCTGCATTCCTACCGACACTGGAGAAGGGTTCCTTTGGTTCCTTTTTCCCCAGAGGCCTCCCGCCAGCTTTGTTATTGGTTGATTTCTTGATAATAGTCATTCTTTCTGGAGTGAGGTAGAATCTCACTTTGATTTATTTGCATCTCTGAAATGACCAGTGATGTTGAACATTTCTTTCATATAGTTAATGGCCATTTTTACTTTTTCATCTAAGAAGTGTCTATTCATTTCAGATGCCCAGTTTTGGATTGGGACTTTAAATCTGGGCAAGGGGTCTGATTTTTTTTTTTTTTTAGTTCTTTATATATGCAAGATAATAGTTCTGAGGAAGAGCAGGCAAATTTTTTTTCCCACTCTATAGGTTGTCTCTTCACTCTGTGGGTGGTTTCTCTTGCTGTATCAAAGCTTTTTGGTAAGATGAAATCCCAGTTGTTGATTCTTTATGATAGTTCTTGTGCAATTGGGTTTTATTCATAAAGTCTTTGCCTACACCTATGCCTTTAAGAGTTTTACTTATTCTCTCTTCCAGCAGATTTAGTGTTTCTGTTTGAACATTTATATCTTTCATCTATTTCCATTTTAACTTAGTGCATGTTGAGAGACATGGGTCTAGTTTTAGTCTCTGGCATATAGAAAGCCAGTTTTTCTAGCACTGTTTATTAAAGAGGTGACAGTGGTCCTTTTGTCAAAGGTAAGGTGGATGAGTGTGTTTGGAGTTGTTTCTACATCTTCTAGTCTATTCCATTGATCCTCAGGTCTGTTTTTTTGCCAGTACCATGCTGATTTTATCACTGTAGCTTTGTATTATAATTTCAAATCAAGGATTGTAATGACCTCTGCCTTGCCTTTGTTTTCTAGAATTGCCCTTGCTATTCTAGGTCTCTGTTGGTTGCAAATGAATTCTATGATTGTTTTCTCTAATTCTGTGAGGTATCCTATTGGTATTTTGGTCAGGATTGCATTAAATCTGCATAATAATTTGGGGAGTGTGACCATTTTCACTATATAGATTATTCCTACCCAAAGACAAGGGATATCTTTCCATCCTCTGAAATCCTCTTTAATCTTCTTTTTCAGAGTACTATAGTTTTCAATGTAGAGGTCTTTTACTTCCTTCATTAGATTGATTCCTAAGAATTTCCTTTTTTTGATGCTATTGTAAAAGATGTGGTTTCCCTAATTTCTGTCCTAGTGAGTTTGTTATTTGTTTATAGGAATGCTGTTGATTTTTGAGGGGTGACTTTGTATCCAGCTATGCTACTGAGTTTGGTTTTAAATCTAGAAGTCTTTTGTTGTTTTTTAGGGGGGAAGTGTCTTCTATGTAGAGTATCATGTCATCCTCAAATAATAATAATTTAACTTCTTTCTTGTCCTTACTCTTTTTTTTCTTCCTTTTATCTAATTGCTCTGGCTAGTGTTTCTAGAACTATATTGAATTGAGAGTGATGATAATGGACATCCTTGTCTTGTTCCTGATTTTAGCATGAAAATTTGCAGCATTTTAACTATTGAACATGATGTTGGCTATTGGGTTGTCATACTGGCTTTTTTTTTGTCTCTTTGAGACAGAGTTTTGCTGTGCAGTTCAGGCTGGTCTTCAACTCACTTTGTAGCCCAGGTTGGACTCGAAGTCACAGCAATCCTGCCTCATCCTCTCCAGTGCTGGGATTACAGGCATATGCCACCACACCTGGCCTCATAACTGGCTTTTACTAGACTGAGATAAAGACCGTCCATTCCAGTTTTCCATTAGTTTGTTTTTTTTTTAAATCATGAACTTTGTCAAATGCTTTTGCAGCATCTATTGAGATGATCATGTGTTTTGTCCTTGGCTGTGTTAATATGGTATATTTATTGATATGTGTATGTCGAACTATCCTTGCATCCCTGGAATGAATCCTACTTGATCATGGTATACAATCTTCCTGATGATGTGCTGTGTTCTTTTTGCCAGTATCTTTCTGAGGATTTTGGCATCTATGTTCATTAGAGAGAT
>PVLD010024509.1:0-25348 GCA_004027595.1 Dinomys branickii
CTATAATTTGGTATTTCCTTTAATGTTTTTGTGTTAACTAATGTGAAGATAACTATGTAATACAACATCCAGTTCTAATTCCCTACTATATTCTGTATAACTTTGTATTTTCTGTATTGTTTATGGCTTTTCTGGTTCATATGTCTCCATTCTTTTGTCTTTAAAATAAAATTTAAAAAAAAATTAAAAAAAAAAAAAACTATCCCCTCATAGAATACAGGAAGTTCGTAAGATTCAAGAAATCAAAATTCTACAGACTCTTTCATGTCCAAGTTAATTTCCTAAAAAATACTTCATAATCAGGATATAAAATCAGCACACAAAAATCAGTTATATTCCAATATACCAACTGTGAAAAGAAATTGGAAGGGAATTTTAAAATGCCTTAGCGATCAGAACAGAATTTCCAAACAATGTGTAAGCCTAAGCCATAATTAGATAGGCCAAAAACATCAAGTCCTTAAATTGGGTGGGAAGAGTGTCTAGACTTGAACTTGGGACCTTGTACTTGCCAGGCAGGCCAAGTCTTTAAATTTAAAATGATATTTGCCAATAATGAACCCACCAAGAAAGAAATGAAAAACAATTTCACCCATAATAGCATCAAAAAAACCTTAAATAGAGTGAGCTGACAGGAAAGGCATCCAGTTCCACCGCCCATTCTGGCTAGCTGTGCGAGTCCATTTTGACTTCAGCTTTCACTTCCTGAAAACGGACTCCTTTCCTTCTCCCATCTGCCATCCCTGCCTGGGTAGCCACTGGAAACTACCTCTGGGGCACAGCTGACATGTGCCGTGGCCACTGGTCCTGACTAGGCCCCACCATCTTGGATCCGTTGACAGGTTTGTCAGGATGGTGGGTAAGAATATTTACATCATTCAAGGGGAGATTAACATTATAGTTGGGGCTATCAAACAAAATGCCTGATGGAGCACCCATATGCCATTGTGTGAAGAACCCTCTCTTGCATAGTTTCAGTCATCTAAAGGAGGTTTTAAACAGTATAACAGGAGACACATTTCATCCAAAATGAAGTACACAGACTGAAGAGGAAAGCATGGAAAACCACACACCATTCAGCAGGAGCCTCCAAACAAGCAGGAGTGGCTGTCTTTATTTTCAGACACGCAGACTTCAAAACTGATCAGAAAAGACAAAGATGACCACTACGTAACTGGTGAAGGGAACAATTCCATAGGATGAGATAACAACTATAAATATCTAAGCACCAAATGTTGGTGTACACAGTTTCATAAAACAAAACTACTGGATTTAAAAACAAAAGAGCTGAGGACGGTCTATAATCCCTGTCTCAGGGAGGAGACTAAGGGAGAAGACTGAGGGAGAAAGATTGCCTGGGCTGCATGGTAAGAGCCTATCTCAACAACACTAAACACTCGGGTGTGGTGCTGCATGCCTGTAATCCCTGCACTTGGGAGGCCAAGGCCCGAGGATCATTTCAAGTTCAGGACCAGCCTGGGCTACAAAGTGAGCTCAAGGCCAGCCTGAACTGCATAGGGAGACCCTGTCTCAAAAACAAACAAAACAAAACAAAACAAGACAAGACAAAACAAAAGACAGACACCAATACAATCATAGCAGGGGATTTTAATACCCTACTCTCACAGTTAGACAGGTCAACCAGTCAGCACAGAAACATTAACCACACCACTGAACAAATGGACTGAATACAGTGTTTTATTCAAGAACAACAGATATATATTTTGTCAATAGCACACAGAACTTTTTCTAAAATAGACTATCTTAGGCTATAAAGTATGCTTAAATGAATATAATACTCTCCTGCATATTAATGGAATGAAGCTAAAAAGCAACAGCAAAAAAAAAGCCACAGAAACTATGAAATCACATGGAGATACTGAATAACCGACCAGTAGTTTACAAAAGAAATCAGGGAAGAAAAAATTCCTAGAGTCAATGACAATGGAAGTGTAACATACCAGAAACCAGGGCTGGGGATGTAGCTCAGAGGCGTAAGTGCTTGCCTGGCAAGCCTAAGGACATGAGTTTGATTCCTGGTACCAAAAAGACAAGACAAAACAAAACAATGCCAGAAACCATGGGACATAACGCAAGCAGATCGGAGAGGGAAGGTTACAGTTACAAATGTACACATAAAAAGAACAGAGCATAGGTAAGGCCTCTCTATAACCTGAACATGCACGAGGCTGAGGCCGAATGACTGCCTAAAGTTGGCTATGTATGAGGTCAAGGTCAGCCTGGAATATATAGTAAGACTGTGTCTCAAAACAAAACAAACAAATGAAATCCCAAATAAATAACATAATATTACACCTCAAATACTGGGAAGATAAGAACATTCAAATCTGAAACCAACAAGACAGAGTGGGAATTAATGAAATTGAGACTGAAAAACAATAAAAATTGAGACTAAAAAACAATAAAAATGATCAATGAAAAAAAAACTTAAATATTTAGGAATCAATCTTAACCAAGTAGGTGAAAGACCTCTCTAATGAAAATTATAGAATTCTAAAGAAACTGAAAATGACATTAGAAATCATAAAGGCATACCTTGTTCATGAATTGGCAGATTATAATACTGTCAGTTATTAAAATGCCCATGTTATCAAAAGCAATCTATAGATTTAATGCAATCACTATTAAAATACCAACAATATTCTTCACCAAACTAGAGAAAAATCCTAAAATTCATATGGAACCAGGCAAGATCCAGAGGAGCCAAAGCAATCCTGGGCAAAAAAGGGGAAAGTTGGAAGCTTCACAATGTCAGATTTCGAGTTAATACAACAAAGCTATAGCAACAAATACAACTGGCTCAAGAACAGACACACAGACCAATGGAACAGAAGAGAAGACAAACAAACCTATACACATACAGCCATCTGATTTTTTGTCAAAAACATATGTTGAAAGAAAGATAGCCTCTTTGACAGACAGTGCTGGGAAAACTGGGTATCTATTTGCAGAACATTGAAAGTGGATCCCTCTCACTTGTATTAAAATCCAATCAAAATGATCCAAGACCTACATATAAAAACTGAAACTTTTTGAAATTTCTGGAAGATAAGATAGGGGAAACACCTGAAGCCTCAGAAGTAGGTAAAGACTTCCTAAATAAAACTCAATAACACAGGAAACAATATCATTAAAAAGCTTCCACTAACAAAGGAAACAACCGAGTGAAAAGACAACCTACAGCACAGGAGAACATTTTTACTTAACTCCTTTTCTGTTAGAAGGCCATTAGCTAGAATATATAAAGAACTAAAAATAATTAAGCCTCAAAAAACAAATGACCCAATCAAAACAATGGAGAAATGAATTGAACAGATAGATACTTCTCCAAATAAGAAGTACAAATGGCCATAGAGACATGAACAAGGTTTTAATATCTTTAGCCAATAGGGAAATGCAAATCAAAACACTGAGACTCCATTTTACTCTATCAAAAGTGGCTCATATCAAGGACTCTAAAAACAACAAATGCTAATGATGTTCTGAGGAAAAAGAAACAGTCCTACATCGCTGCTGGGAATGTAAATTAGTACAACCACCATGGAAATCAGAATGGAGGTTCCTCAAAACACTAAAGATAGAAATTCCATTTGATGAGGTATACCTCTCCTGGGTATGCTCCTGAAGGAATTAAAGACATCATACTGTAATGAATACATGTGGCATGGTTATCTGAGAATATCTATGGAGGTAATGTTATTTGAGATAATGAAACCTGCAAAAATAGCCATGTTTACTGGAGCACAATTCACAATAGCTACGCTGTGGAAAGCGCCTAAATGCCATCAACAGGCGAATGGATAAAATGTATATATACATAATAGAGTATTATTCAGCCATGCAGGATTGAAGATATGTCATTTGCACAAATGTGGGTGGAACTTGAGAATATCATGCTAAGCAAAATAAGCGAGACTCCAAAAGTTAAATATTATCATGTTTTCTCTTATACAAGAAACCTAAAATATGAATTAAAAAATGCCAACATGTGATCTGATATTTATAAAAAAAGGAACATATGAGCAACTACAGTAGAGAGAGGATCACTCTCAATAATATGAAAATATGATTAAATATGTACCTGAAGCTCACGAAGCATACAGGTCTCATTGAAAACGAAACATTACAAAACTCCCCCAACATCCAGGAACTGGTAAATCTAACTCTGAATCACATGCAGTCTCTCACTGTCAGCCAAATGAGTGTACAGATGTATGTGAAAACAAAATCATGAAGCTAGGAGTGGTGGCACAGAGGCTGAGGCAGGAGGACCATGAGCTCAGGGCCAGGCTGGGCTAGATAAGCAAATTGATGGCCAGCCACATAGTGAGACCCTGCCTCAAAAAAAATCACCAAATGAGGAATAACACTGTCTTTGCCCTTAGACAGCACAGCATCAAGGTCAGATACAAAACACTACATTCATCATATTTCATTTGTTAATAATCTTATTCTGACCTTTTACTTTCTAGGTTGTAAGTTTTAACATTAAAAATTGAAACACTAGAATTCATTTGTTCTTTAAAAACTGCAGGCCTTCCCAATAATTGAGGCAGGGAGACTTCAGCAATATCAAGAGATAAAAATAACCTTTGTCTATATTCTCAGAAAAAGAAAACATGTTTCATAGTCCTTGAAAGTATCAAATAAGTGGTCCCTTACAAACTCAGACTCGGTCTTTTGTTTTATCTTGTGAAAAGTAATCTTTAACATTTAAAAAATTAATTCTGATTAGCTGTCTCTCTTAATAATGTATTTCCCTGTCCATTGTATTTATAAGCGACACATGTACTTCCTGAACCAATCATACTTATGAGTTTTACTTTTATTTTACTTTTTTTCCTTCCACACACATGGAAATCAGATAAAGGGAAGCCTCACTTCTGCCAGCTTTCTTATGAAGACAAAAAACTGAGAGCTATGGGAGGAAAATTATAATTTTCAAAATCATATTTTTATTACTCAAATTTGAGTCTTATATGTTACACATGCTATATTGAGAATACTGTCAAAAGATAATACTTACTGTAAGTGCCAGGAGATTTCTCTTCATAAGTAAAATGAAGTTGTAACTCCTCCTCTGACATCTCATAAATGAATATTTTCAGCAAACAGCAAATAATAAACAAAGCATTATGTGTCTGCCAAATGAAGAGGTGGCTAGAGAGGAAAGATGGAAATTATTTAAAAATCAGCATTTAATCATGAATAAGATCAGTCTATTTCTATACCAGGATTTCTGCATGATTTGTCACTAATTTTGCCAGCCTACCTGTAGTATAAAAACAATGTCTATCTTTTAATTGATTACATTGGATCAGTGATACCTACTGCATTTTACTTCTTATTTCACTTGTATCTTACACAGTGAATCTACTTAACAACTGCACAAATGCTGAAAGCAAATGGATTCTAGAATTTATAACCTCACCTCAACTTCTTAGGACTCTAAACCAAAACCACTCTCTTAACTTTTCCCCTAAAGTTAAATAAACAATAATTCCTAAAAAAACCCACAATAATTCCTTCATAGTGCTTTTCAAAAGATCATAGTCTATTTATACCAATAAATGAAAAGTATTCATCTTGTTAGGTAAAAAGCAAACATAATTTAACTAGCCGGCTTACTTCTGACATTCTGCTGAAAGTTTGAGTTCTTTGGTTCTAGAAAGGAAGACCTTAATTAGTGCAGGAAGATTTCCTGTTCGAGGATTGTTTTCAACTGCAAAAGAAGAAAAAGATTTAAAAAGTTAAAGTTAAAATGAAATCAAAGGGAGTATATCGTAACAATTACAAAACCAAATGTCAAGTTGAAATTGCTCACTGACCAATCTTATGCCAGTTTCACATCTAATTAGGGAAATAAGCAATGAGAGAAACTGCTGCCCTTGATCTTAATTCTGAGCACAAAAAATGATTTGCAAAATGAAAATAATAAAAATAGAAGTAGGAACCTCACCTCAAAATCCAAAATTATAAAGGCAAAAAGTTAATAGATATATTTATACACATACATTTTTAAATGTATCATTTATGAGTATATGGGATATAATAAACTATAGAAGTAAAACTATTCAGATCATCACAAACCATTCTAATGATAAAAAATGCACATAAACAAGCCAATGTGGCTAGAGGGGGAGCTATCTTGATCAGACAAAACTTCAAGTAATTCATCTAAACATTTTGATTTAAAGTTTAAAAAGATAAGTGGCCAGGCTTGGTGGTGCACACCTGTAATCCCAGCACTTGGAAGGCTGAGGCAGGAGGAGGCAGGAGGATTATTGCGAGTTCAAGACCAGCCTGGGTTACAAAGTGAGCTCAAGATCAGCCTGAACTGCATAGCAAGACCCTGTCTCAAAAGTAAATAAATAAATAAATAAATAAATAAATAAAAGGGTAAGCATTTTGACTAACCAAGTCTAAAGAGGTAACAGAATACTAGGAGTCAAAAGATCTTGTTTCTAGAGCCAAGTAACTGGGCCTCGGACAAATCACTTTACTTTCCCAACTTTACTTTTCTCATCTCTCAGAGAAACAATAGCTAACATACTGAAAAATATACACAAGTGCTTTCCAGGCATTACTTCACTTAATTTTTACAACTCTAGAAGATAGGCACCAGTATTATTTTTATTTTACATGTTCTCGTACTCTTGTTGTTGCTGCTGTTGTTTTGAAACAAGGCCTCCCTATCTTATCTAGTTCAGACTAGCTTTGAGCTCATTAGGTAGCCCAGGCTGGCCTCAAGTCCACGGCAATCCTGCTCACTCAGCGTTCTGAGTTCTGTCATTTTACATAGTATTATTTCTAGGCTGTTACTTTCCTAGGTACATATCCTTGCCTACTGACTCAAATCTTTCACCAAATAATTGGACTTAATAAAATTATAAAGTGCTACTTTATAGAAAGTCACAGAAGTATACATGAATTCAACAGAAGGGACTATTTAATTGGAATTTTTAATTTTATTAACGAAGAAAGAGCTCAAAGAGATACAGTGTTAGACCCAAAGTCAGCAAGTTATCAGTAACAAGGGCACAATCATTTTCCTTTACCAGTGGTCTTTAAACTGTGAGATAGGAGAGTTCTGGATAATTTGTTTCTCTTTTATAGGTATTTGTTTATGGTACTGGGACCCAGGGCTGCTCTGCTACGGAACTGTAATGCCCCTAGACCTTTTGGTTTAGACTAAGTTGTCCAGAATGGCCTCAAACTTGCAATGCTCTTGCCTCAGCCTCCTGAGTTGCTGGGATCACATGAAGTATATTTTTAAAATCCAGAATGCAAACACTCAAACACGGTGGCCTGTGCTGCCAGGAGAACTCATTTTTATACAGAGTTTAGAATTACACACATATCAGAACTCTTAGAATGTGTTTTTATGGCTAGGATTCAAAAGGTCCTCCAACAGCTTCACTGTGTTGAAGGCATGGTTGCAAGCTGGAAAACTTAATGGGTCAGGGAGGCTCTAACTTCATCAGGTGAACTAAATGCACTGACTGCGCTCACAGCTCAATAGGCCTACTGGGCGGTAGGAGCTAACTGGATGGAGTGGGCCACTAGGGCACAGTTCCAAAGGGCATCACTTTTCTTGGGCTCTTCCCCATTCACTCTGATTTGTGGCTCCCACGGGGTGAGCAGCTTTCCTCAGCCACACCCTGTCCTATCTTGTTCTGCCTAAGCACAGGCCTGAAAGCAATGTAGCCAGCTTAACATGGACTGGCCCCTCTGAAGCTGTGAGCCAAAAGAAATCTTTCCTCCTGTCTTTCCCAGGTATTTGCTCACCAAAATAACCAGCTCACAAATTTATGCATCCAAGATTTGCAAAGATAGAGTTCAAAATACATATTTCTCTTCATCTGTAACTCTGTATTGCTTGTATGGTTCTTATGCTATTTTGTAAATGGATGTCTGTTAATGTTTTCCTTCTTTTATTTTTATAATAAATTTTAAAAATACATATTTCTTTAAATACGGGTCCTCACATGTGTCCTTGAAAGACTATAAATGTAGATAAGTCACCTGCATTGTGCTTAGTAACTACTAGTTATTTCGGTTAACCTGCTGGATGTGTCCTCATCACAGCTCATCTTCATAAGATGTCACAGTGCCTTGCCATTCCAGGCGCAATCCATGAGCACATAGCATCTGGGCATCTGTTGCAAATTTAGAATCCCAAGTCCATCCTACACCCACCAAACTTACAGTGTTTCTCTAAATTTAATTTAAATCATAAAGCATTTTTAGCTGGCTATAGTGGCACATGCCTGTAATAACTCTGGGAGGTTGATACAGGAGGATCACAAGTTTAAGCCCAGCCTGGGCAATTTAGTTAAAGAGACCCTGTCTCAAAAATTTTTTTAAAATACTGTAGAAGAAATTAAGGAGGTGCCAGGAATGTAGCTCAGTGCAAAGTCCCTAGATTCAGTCCCCAGTAATGTGGGGAGAAAAAAATCACAGGGCATTTTTGTAAAAATGTAAATCCCAATTCCACATGCATAAAATACACCTGAAATTCCACACCTCTAACGGTTTCCCAGGTGATACCCACGGGGGAAGGGGAAGTAAAAAGAACTAATTAAGTACATGCACCAGCTCTCCACGATGAGTGTGATCATTAGGTACTACAAACATGTACTCATAAATTTTTTTTAAGACAAGATCTGACCATGCAGTTCAATCTGGCCTCAAATTCAGGGCAACCCACCTGTTTCCTGTGCCACAGGAAAATCCCTGTGCCATCACACCCAACATAATTTTTTTAGTTTTTAAAAGATACATGGTTAGATATTGTTAGAATTTCACTTTGAAAAGTTTCCTTATCCCTTCTTCAAGCTTTGAGTTTAATGACAAAATATCTTTAGAATTCAGGAAAAACTTTTTTAAAACATTAGTATTTACATGTTTTTTTTGAGGGGTTGTGAGCTACCTATTGCAAATCAAAATAAAACTTAAAAAAAAAAAAGCTGAGCATGACAACTACAACCATACCCTTCAGAATCCCAACTTCACCATCACTGTTCACTCAACAGCCCTATTATTACTGAATGACTTTAAAAACAACACAACCCTGTGTTGGTGGAAGAGCAAAGAGACCCCATGTTGATATAAAGCTTTATCTATCTTTCTTCATTCATACATCATGCACTTACTAAGCTACTCATACATCCCCACTCTGTTTCAGGCACTAGGGAGACAACTGTAAATAGAACTCCCTGTGTTAATGGAGCTTGTAGTTCAAGGCAGTTAAAAGTTTCCATAGCACTCTTTTGAGTAAGATGGTGGTTAAAGCAAAAAATGTGTAAAACTGAACATGCTAAATAATTGTTAAAAATAATAGCCATGTTAAATTCAAAATTCCAAAACAGATCAGTGGTAGTTGCAAAGGAATTTAATAGGAGCAAAGTTAAGTGGTAAAAGTAAAATGCTATATTGAAGCCGAATAAGCTTCAGGAGCTACAGCAGCAACAGAATACCCAACAGGAAGGGAGAAAGGCCTGGTGGGACTCACGAAGTACAAACCCCAGCATAAAAAAAACCATTATATGAAACTGTGCATAATCTCAATATATGCAGGATACTCTGAAAAATATTGTACAAAAATTAGCAGTAATAACTTTTATTTTATCTATACCACTATGTTGTTGAAACTGCTGGAAACAAATGTGAACTGTTTTATGCTACTCCTAAAAGCATTCCTTCATCACAGTTAATAAGTAACTATTACTTCCAATTTTTTTGGCATGAGACTGGGTCCAGAGGACCCATCCCTTACTTTTCTGCTGTAAATTTGCACGTCAGCCTTATAGTAGCTGGCTGTGTGTCTCAGTACCTTCCCATGAGGGATTTAGGAAGTCATCTATGTGACCTCATAGATGACCACTTGGTATGATGAACAGCAAGGAGTGTGCACATATGCAAAAGTGGCAAAATGGGATCTGTACCCACCTTATGCTCCATCTGACTGGTTTTGTGTATGCTTACCCAAGCATCACAGAGTGTTCAACAGACCCACACCACTCAGGATTTGTTTCTTAAAAAAGTTTTCTTTCTATTTTTCTTGTAGAAGCAGCCTAATTCAGTACAATGGCACATGAAAAACCAGATTTGTAAGTTTTGGAGGAGGTCTAAAGTGAATCATCAGGTTACGCATGCATGGATGATGAAGATGATGCATTATGGTAAAATACATGCTTTCATAACAGAAGAGTGGTGTGGGTATATGATGATGATGACATCAACTTTGACACTAGCCATGAGCCAAAGTTCCTGTAACAGTGAAATGGAGCAAGGATCAACTGATACAGACACAGGGAATGCAGATTTCCTTCATTCAAATGACCCAGCAAACAGCAGTGTGAGTACATATCTGACTAGTCAATATGTTGCAAAATGGCCACACAACCAAATGGAACAATGAATATTAGAACTACTTTTGAAAATACACTGAAGGTTTGGGCAAGGGTGAAACATACTGGACAGAATGCCATTCAATGTTGGAAATTGTAACAAATGAAATGCTACAAGACAAAGGCTAAAGAGCAAATAAAATGTTCTGTATGTACCAAAAGCCTTATTCAAAAGTGTATATATTATGATACCTCACTAGTTGAAAGCATTCATAGATCTGCTACACTTAGCACAAATTTGTCATGGTGATCACAGAAATGTAAAAGATTTATGGAAAACTGATGGGTCAAAATTTGTCATAAAAATTATGCCCTTGTAGTGCTAAGATTTATTAGGCTTTCAATTCAGACATTTATCCTGAAACTTACTCACCAGATCCTTATTCATATAGTAATAAACCAAATGATGTTGTAAACAGACTTGTTGTTCCCACCATCCAAACTAATCAGAATGTGACATCAATGGGTTTATCAGTTTCCAATTGATGTTACATTTGCTAACAAAGCACAAGTTGACCAGCAAGGGAATTGTACACATGAACAAAGCAGAAATTCTAAATGAAATGCTGCAATTTCAAAACAGAGAATTTTCCATTACAATCCTTGATTTTCAGAAAGATATAACATTGGGCTGGCATATGGCCAAGAAAAACAAACTGCTATTGCTGATGTCAACACTCCACCATGATGGAAACACTGATAGGGAAACCTCGACAAAATGGAAGCCTGAAACGGTAACTTCCTACAATAAAACTAAAGGTGGAATAGACACTGTGGATGCATGCAACAACTACAGTATCACTTGAAACACAGAGCACTGGCCAATGGTTGTGTTTTATTCCATCCTAAACATGTATGGCATACATAGTTTGAGAATTTACAAAAAAAATAACAAATGCAAAACAGCAGAGAATATTTTTCTTAGAGGATTGGGACTGGAACTCATAAGAGATCATTTACAGTACAAGAAAAACAAAATGTTTCTTCCCTGGGGAACTATGCAAAAAAATTGCAAAGCACACTGGTAAACAGAAGAGGCATTGACGGGCGTGGTGGCGCGCACCTGTAATCCCAGCACTTGGGAGGCTGAGGAAGGAGGATCATTGAGAGTTTGAGGCCAGCCTGGGCTACAAAGTGGGCTTAAGGTCAGCCTGAATTACATAGGGAGATCCTGTCTCAAAAAGACAAAAAAAACCCAGAAGGGGTGTAGCATCATAAAGACCTACTACAACAACAGTAAAACAAAAAGATGTCAACCGTGCCCTACATGAAAGTACAGGAACATCCAGTTGTATGTGAAGACTGCCTTGGGCATGACAGTTGAAGCAAAGATGATTTCTGTGGTAGACTTTTGTTTGTGTTTACACTGTAGTTCACATAAGTTTTTATTTCTGGGATTATTAAAAGTATTAATTATTTTTAATAATTATTATTATTTCTGATATTATCTTTTAGGTTTTGTAAGCAAGTAAACAGCTTACCTCATTATATATTTGATATTTTATTGCTATCTTATTTCCCTGCTAAGTACATGTTGTATAACCTAGTAGGAAGCTCCTGACAAAACAGGAAGAGAAGGGAGGTGACAAGACTGCCACACAGGAAAGAAAAGCTAAGCACTCATGCTGTCACTGTGAGCAAGACATGTGCGTGGAACATGGAGTTGTCATGTATGACGACTGCCATGGATGTGACAGTTGAAGCAAAGCTTATTTCTGTGGCAGTCTTCATGTTTGGGTTTACACTGTAGTTCACATAGGTTTTTATTTTTAGATGTCATCTTTTAGATTTTGTAAGCAAGCTGATATGAAAATATTGATGTTTATTCTAAACACACGATATGTATTAAGAATTTAATAGTTTATTTTATTGATATTTTATGTTCTGGTTAACTATACATTATATAATATAATAAGAACCTCCTGGCAAAACAGCAAAACCAGTGAGATGTCACTTTGTCCTACAAAAAGGCCAAAAGAACAAAACACATGTGCTACAGTGTAAGGGACACACATGCGAGGAATGTGTGAAGATGGGCTTAGGTGTGATAATTGAAGTAATTTTTCTTTGTAAAGTTCTACTAGAACTTTCACTGTAGCTCATACCAGAATTTATTTGTTGAAAAAATTTTTTTTCGTTTTTAGACTTAGTACACCAACAAAGGAAATGTTGAAAATTTGATGTTTTATAAACACTCAATAAATATTAATTCAATACTTTAGTTTTGTGATTTTTTTTCCTGTTAAGTACTCGTTATTTAATATAATAAAACTCATAAAATTAAAATCAATAATTCATCAACAAATATTCTAAAGGGTAAACATGGGGAGACAAAATTAGTTTAATGGCCAAAGGGTTAAAATGTAATTTTTTCAAAACCAAAGTCACCTTAAAGCCATCATCACAATACACACAACTCAATTTTCAGCACTAAGCTGTCACATGGGTTTTGAGAGCCAATTCTATTTAGCACAAAATACTCTTCTCTATGGCTGAACTTGAAGGCACACTTTGATAACAAAACTCTACTATTAATAATATAATTAAAAGAAAATACTTCAGGGCTGGGGATATAGCTCAGTGGAATAAGCGCTTGCCTAGCAAGCGCAGGGTCCTGAGTTCGATCCCCAGTACCGCAAAAAAAAAAAAAAAAAAAAAGAAAATACTTCATCAGAGACTATTTTTTAGGACCAGATATAGCTCAGTGGTATAGCTGTTTCCCACCACACATACATAAGGCCCTAAGTTTGATCACCAGCACAAAAAAAAAAAGACTATTTTTGGGAAAATAACTTTTACAAGAGTTATCCATATAATTTAAGTGGCAATTATCCAAATGGCTTGATTCAAAAACAGAATACTGTTGCCAAGCACGGTAGCACACACCTGTAATCCTGGCACGAGGGAGACTGAGGCAGGAGGATCACCATAAGCTCAAGGCCTGCCTCAGCAACACAGTGAGTTCAAGGTCAGCCTGAACAGCATAGCAAGACCGTCTCAAAAAACCAAAAAATAAAATAAAATAAAAATATGTTATCCCCTACTAAAATCGCTGTACACTAGGTATTTTATGGGCACATTATCTCTAATTTTTGAAACAATGCAATGTAATTTTTATTATCTGCATTTTAAAAAACATATCCATTTCTTTCTAACTGTTTCTGCTGCTACTGTTGCTATTTTTGTCATTGTTGTTGTTATTCCTATTGTTGAAGACAGGATCTCCCTAGGTAGTTTAGGTAGGTCTTGACTGTACTATGTAACCCACCCAGGCTGGCCTCAAACTCACAGCTTTCCTCCCACCTCAGCCTTCCAAGTCCTGGGATTACAGGCATGTGCCACCATACCCAGCTGCTACCAACTTTAAAGTAAAGCATTCAAGAGGTAAAAATAGGTAATATCTGTTAATATAAATGGTAATGACTAGATGTTATGTGTTACACTAGACATTTCACGTTGCATGATTTTTTCCTTCTAAGAATCCCGTAGTTATTTTTAACCTCAAATTAGATGAGAAAATTAAATTTCAGCTACTAAAGTAGCAGTGCTAGAGTGAAGATCATAAAATTATTCCAGATTCCATGCTTTTTACCACAATATCAACTTGCAGTAGAGAAGCTTCCCATTTTTTTAATGAATAACAATTATTTTGGTTAACATAGCCAATAATAGCATAATTAGGGCAGTTGGCAAGTCACAGGGCAAATGGTAGGTTCTATGTGAACTGTGCTGCAACTATACAACATAATATTTTGATTTTTCTCAGTGTTTCCACAGTCACACACACAAAAAGCTAAAATAATACCTACAGCTTAGCACAGACTATTCTACCGCTACGAAGGTAACCAAGTATATGCTGACCAAAAGGTACCCTCTAACAGGATCAATGAGCACAGGAAGAGAAGTGATTATTACGATCATCACTTCATTAATTCAATTCATATTACACTACCAAAATGTTATCAGAGAATTCTCTGCTACCCATTTGTACCCTTACCTAAAGACTTGCAGACTGAAATGGTTGCCTCCTCCAAGAGTTTCAACTCAGTGCTGGAGAAACAAAAAAGAAAAGTAATTTATAATGATACCAAACATGAATACACTAACCAGCCAAAGCAGTAAGAGAAAACTAAATTAGAAGAAAAATGTGGTACACAGGCAAACAATAAAAGCAGCATTATAGAACAGAGCTACAATTTTCAATGCAGTAAGGAAATGTACTATATTCTCAATACAAGGTTGCTAAAAATGAAGAACTTGGGGTGCCCTGTCTTTCAGATACTAGGATAGGAGGAGAAAGGCACTCCAAAGTAGAAAACATATAGCAGGGGCCCCACATGCCCAATTCTAAAGGAGTACTGATAATGGAATTACAAGCATTTATAAAAATGTCATTATTTTTTAGGAGATACAAAAAGTATCATGACATCTGCAATATGTCCAAATACTCCAACAGAAAGAAAAGAAAGACAAGAGCATACAGAAGTTTCAATGGTTCACAAATACAGGAATAAAAGATACGGACAGAGACAGACACAAACTGACAGAGACAGGAGACAAAGACAGAGATGGACAAAACTCTTAGAAAACAGAAGGGAACACTATGACATTTGAATTTGGCAACGACTTCTATCAAAAAAGAAAATAGATACCTTGGACTTCATCAAAATTTTAAAATTCTGTGCATCAAATCAACAGAGTAAAAATCCAACCGAAACAACAGATAAAAATGTTTGCAAATCATATTATATATTAAGGGGCTGATAGCCAGAATATTCTCTTTAAAATCCTACAATAAACTACAAAAAAAAAAAAACCAACCACCCAATTAGAAAAGGGAGCTGGGCATAGTGGTATGTCCATACCATTCTAACTACTCCGGAGGCTTGAGGTGGGAGGACCACTTGAGCTCACCAGTTTGATATCAGTTTGGGCAATAAAATAAGACCTTGTCTCAAAAAAAAAAAAAAAAAAACAAAGGATTTGAATAGTCAGTTTTCCAAAGAGAATGTGCAATGCAAATGGTCAATAAGCACATGAAAAGATGCTAGCTACGACTTCTTGTTAGGGAAATCCACTAAGCCTAATGACACCAACTGGAAGTCTATTTTTTCTGCACCCATTAGGATGGTGGTATGGTTTAAAGATGAAAACTTGCCCCAAAGATCATATTGTGGGGCGTGAGCCCAAATACAGCAGAGTTCAGAGGTGGGACCGGCAGACCGCATTGGATAATGAGGCACACCCACATCGATGGCCTACCTCACTGACAGCTCATCAGCTGAAGGGCAGTTGGGGCCCCACCAGAGGAACGGGGTCACTAGGTATGCCTTTTGATGCTTTTTTCCTCTGGCTGGGTCTCTTTCTGCTCTCTGCTTCCTGGCTGCCATGAAGTGAGCAGCTTTCCTTCACAATGTCACTTCTGTCTTAGAGCCACCTGAAAGATGTGTATGTCAGGTATTTTGTCCTAGCAAGAGAGGTGACTAATACAGATGGCTATTATCAAAAAAAGAAAAGAAAACCCACAGAAAATAGTAAGTGCTGTCAAGCATGTGGGGAAATTGAAACCCTTGTACAGCACTGGTAGGCAATGTAAAATAATGCCGCTATAGAAAATAATATGTGGTTCAAAAATTAAATATTTCCACATGATCCAAAGATTCCACTTCTGGGTACGTACCGCAAAGAGGTAAAAGAGCACCCTAAAGACATATCTGTACACCCATCTTCATAGCTGTATTACTCAGAACAGCAAAAAGGTAGAAACAGTCCAAGTTCCACCAATAGATGGACAGACAAAATGAGGAACAAATATGGAATGAAATATTATTTGGCCTTTAAAAAGAAGGAAATTCTGCCACATGCTATAACATGGATGATGAACCTTAAGGACAGTACGCTAAGTGAAGTAAGCTAGTCACACAAGATAAATATTGAATAAACTTTCTTATGTAGTACTTAGAGTGATCCAATTTATAGAGAAAGAGAGTAGACTGGTGGTGACCAGAGCCTGGGAGGAAGGAATGGGCACTTAGTGTTTAGTAGGATCAGACTTTCGGCTGAAGAATGTGAAAACTTTCTGGAGCTGGATGGTGGTGACAAAACACTGAGTATACTTAATGCCACAGAACTGTGTACTTTTTTTTTTTTTTTAATCTTTTTGAAACAAGGTTTCACCATGTGTTTCACGCTGGCCTTGAACTCACTTTGTAGCCCAGGCTGGCCTCAAACTCACAGCAATCCTCCTGCCTCAGCCTCCCAAGTGCTGGGATTATAGGCGTGTGCCACCATGCCCAGCAGATGTGTATACTTAAAAGTGGTTGAAATGATAAATTTTATGCTGTGCATATTTGATTCCAACTGGGGGCTCCTTTTTCATTACATCACTCTCAGACTGGTACAAAACAGAAGCTACTGCACTCCCACAGTATAAACAGTCAAATACGTGACCCTGGACTGGTTTCCTAACTCCCATGTCTTAGGCTCCTTATACATAAAACAGAGATGACAATACCCTCTTAAACTTGTTGTTATAATTAAATTACATAACATATATAATATATCTAGAATACTTCCTGGCACAAAGTAAACTTTCAACAAATGATAGTAATTACTGGTGGGGTTGGGGGAGACAGTTAAATTAAAACAAGACCATGTATTTGTGGAACCCTGTAAATGTCTTTGAAAGCACTTTCAAGTTTCTTAGTGCATGTAAAACCTATAAAATTCTCTTCTACTGAGCAAGATCATTACTAGCCCTATTTTTATAGATAAGCAAACTGAAGCTCTCAAGGAGTTTAAGTAACATTCCAGGAATCAGAGGTCTGAGAAAAACAAGAACCAGTTTTCAAGCCTGGTGATTTAGTTAAGAATTATGTATCTTCTGTGACAAAGCACAGCAAATCCTCTGAACCAGCCACTCTTCTGTGGACGGTTTAAGAATTTCCAGCCCTAGTGTTTTCCACTGCTTTGGATGAAGCACACTTTTTAAAAGAGCCATCTGTAAGCTTAATTAAGGGTTTTGACACCCTTAATTAAGGGTTTTGATATTTTAAGAAAAATATATTATTAAAATTCGGGCCAGGGATATAGCCCAGCGGCATAAGCACTTGCCTGGCAAGCCTGAGGTCGAGTTCAATTCCCAGTACCAAAAAAAAAGAAAAAAAAAGAAGGAGGGTTCCTATTAAAATTTAATTGTTTTTTATTTTTTCAGTGAAACTTCTAGAAAACTTTAAATTACATGTGATCTCATTATGTATCTATTGAACAGATACTTCCCAGCAGTTAAATAAAGTATCATATTTAAGAAATATTACCACATGTACAAAATTGATACTAACAACTCAAGTGAATATGTCATTACCTTAATATCACATTATAATAATATTAAAAAGATACATATAATTTTTTCAAAAAGACAATATTTCTGGGCAAGATAAACTAGAAATGATCCCATGCTAGTTTATAGGTCTCTAGTATTTGTCACTGTATTAGGTATTTTTAGAGTATCAACAGCCTCATGATGTCACTCTACTGTCTCTCTTTTTTTCTATTGTCATACACTCTTCAGAGATGACTAGAAGGAGACAGATTTATTCAGCATGACCCAACCTCTGGCCATAGCTGAATCAGGATAGACATGTAGCCTAAAGCAAGCCAACATCTTGGGGAATTTGGAATTGAGACAGAAAGACAGGCTTTTCTTATGGTTGGAATGTGGCTGCAAAGCTGAGGGGTATGGGAGGCCATCCTTTACCTCACTGCGAAGCAGGGAAAGCCAGTTTGTGCGAAAGATTGTTTAAAAAGAGCTTGTGGAAATAAGCAGAAAAATAGAAAGGACTCTCAGGATCCCTGCTGGCCTTCCAGTTCTCAGTTCCAGTTCTCTGAAGCCTAGTTATGTTTCTAAAATGTTGGATTCTTTAAGATATCCCTGTCTCTTCATCACATATTTCCCTTTCTGTGGCACAGGCTAAATCAAATTGATTTTTGTTAATAACCAAAGACTTCTAATTAATTTTTTAACACTGTGATCAGATTTAATAACATACATTAGTAGTTGGCAGGAAATAGGAGGCATTAATTACTTAGTTTTTCAGTTACTAAGGCAAAAAGCAGAGAGATATAAAATGCAAAGCATTGTAAAGAGCTTTATGAGGTTAATAACTAGATCACATATATAAAATCTGTTCGCTGGGCTTCACTTTCTTCATTAAATGATACTCTCTTTTATAACTAGCACCAAGAGCTCCAATTATATACATGTGGCTATAACCTTCAAAAGCTACTAAATCTAGTTTATTCAGCATACAGTGCCTGGGCACCTAAAATATGCAGAGCTCTGTGAAAAGATGGGGCCTCTGCCTCCAGGACACATGAAGAATGAAGAAGCCAGACTGCAGGTGCAGAGGAAGTATGACGCTCAAGGCCAGCCTTGTACATGAGCTCAGAAGATATACATACACCTACACTAGAGGTGGCACCAGGAAAGGCATCTAGAGGAGGTTACTGTTCTTTCCTGAAGGACCAAAAAGAAGTCAAACAGCCAGACAAATGGGAACAGTGTACATAGAGGCGTGGCAGTCACAGAGACACTGGTATGTTCTGGGATGTAGTGGTCAATCAGTAGGAGAATGGCAAACAAAGCTGACACAGGCCTGATGCATGGAGTAGGGAGATCCAGACTCTCGCTTTTCTCTCAACAGGAAGGGGCCCAAAACAAAAATCAAAATAAGGTTCTCATATATTTTTATAGAATACAAGACTTATAGAGGGCTTAATTCCAACAAATATTAGAATGATTTGGACATCAGTTCTTTCAAGTAACCTCCTTTGATTGCCTAAAACCAGGTGAGAAAAGCACCCCAAAGCACTCAGTCATAAAAATGAGCATACGGTAGGAAGATTGCCCAACCAGTTATCTATGGGCTCTGGCTCACCACAGCACTCTCAAACTGGTACAAAGCAGGCACTTTATAGAAATCCACTGAATGAATGAACGTTGCTGTCAGACACTTTGTTGCCAGAAGACGAAATTTATCTCTCCTTGCTCAAGAAGCACTTCCTACTCTCCAGCTCTCAGGGCAGGCTCTGCCCAGAAGTTTAAATTCTCCACCCACCATTGCCCACGGTGGGGATTGAATCCAGAGCACTCTACCAGAGCTACACCACCAGCCTGCTCATCTATCATTGGTTGATGAAGACAGGTCTCACTGAACTCCAGGATGCCCTGGAACTTGTGATCCCCTTGTCTTAGCCTCCCCAGTAGCTGAAATTTCAAGTGTGAGCCATCCAACACAGCTACAATTTTATCAAGATTATTTTAAAAGATGTTTATTTGTTTCCAAATGTATGACTATATCGTTTTGAAGCAGCCTCAGTTCTCAGCACCTCACTTGGAAAGCTTTCTCTTGTAGTGAGTCATCCAACACCCACCATTCTGTGCTGAGCCCACCAGACCTGACATTCCCTACCAGTGCCCTCCTCCTCAGCCATCACCACTTCTGGGCAAAGAATCTTCAGTGCCCAGATTATATGTTCCACGGGAACAGGGAAAATGCTTCACTCACTCATGCATCCCCCATCATGCCTGGCTCTGGCAGAAGAAAAATACTTGGCAATTATTTATTCAGTAAAGGATTCACAGGGCTCTGTTTGTTGCAGTATGCCTACAATTTCTGCACTCTGAAGTGTTACTTATTTCTACAAAGGAAATCAGCCAGGCACACCCCTGCCAAAACCAACACATTGATTGTTGTAATAGAATTTCTTTCCTCTCATTCCACCGTTCTCCAGTTTTCTAAACTTCTTGGAACATTTTAAGAATAATCTGCTTTCCCATTTGCTTGTTTTAGAGCCATAACGAGGTGGGAAGCAACTGGGGTGGCTGGTAACTGTTACCGCCTGTTATAGGCATCTATGCACAGTAATGTTTTAGTTAAACAAATGAGCTCACATGTGCTGGCAGCAGGCAACTAACAAATCATCACTTGCAGTAAATAAAAGTAAAATGGTACTGCAAAAATACGCCAGTGTTTCCAAGACAATTACAAACTGAATGCCATTTCTGAAGGCAGATTTGGGGCACTGGAAATGTGTAAAAAAGGGAGCAAAAAAGCAGGAAATATTCACTCTAATTCAGATAAAGTAGCACCACGTAGATTTATTTCAGACTTACTATATATATATAAACTCCGTATCTCCAGATCAATTAGAAACCTGTCAACAATGGAGGGTTAAGAATAAATCTTAAAACTAGTAATCACTTAGTGAAACTTGCTAAACAACCTTAATTCTAGAAAAAAAATACTCATCCAAAGATCGGATATGGCGCTAGCTGAAGCAGTCCTTATGATGTGATGGTATATTAGGCACCTTCTTCTCAGACCTTTGATGATACTATCATTCTGGCAGTATTATAAACAAATCTAAAACAGGATCTCAGTTTGCCAGTAACACCCCAATGAACAATGAAACCGAAGGGACTCGAGACCTATACCCAAAGACCTTGCACATACATACACACACAGCCTAGAAGGGAACATGCAACAGGCCTAGGCACTATTCCACAGTTTTTAGAATCTTCACTGGATTTCCCTGAAGATTTCACCAAGGAAATGGCTGTTGAAATGTTCATAAGCATAGAGAAGTTCTTAAACACACCACTGCCATTCTGGGCTGTACTCTAAATCTGTTTACTTCCTAACTTTGATTTTATGAAGAGAATCTCCCTAGGGAGAAAGCTGTCATCAACATCAACCTCACACTCATCATATATTTCCATAAGAGCTTCCACTTCAGAATTCCAACAAGGAATACCAATAACACAGACAAATCAATTCTCAATTATGTCTCAAACAATCAACAAAATCTATGCCGCCTCTGCTAAGTCTGCCAACATACATCATGACAAAGTTAAATTACTAAAGAGTATAGACAGTACAGGCGATTGTAAAACATGGCAAAAGAGTGAAGAACATTAATACTACCTAAGGAATTCGGGTTTTATCCTAAATGTAAAGGCGAGTTATTAAACACAAAATCAAAATCACATACTAACAAAACCCTTACAGCAACAGCAGCAAGGTACCCCAGGGTTGTAATCAGGGTTAATGAGATTGGTTTGGACATCAGTTTTTCCAGGTAACCTCCTTTGGCTGCCTAAAGCCAGGTGAGAAAAGCACCTAGCCATAAAAATGAGCACACAGCAGTAAGCTTGCCCCGTTGGTTATCTGTGGGCTCCTATTCATCACAGCACTCTCAAACTGGTACAAAGCAAGCACTTCATAGAAATTTACCCTGATTACAACCACCCTGAGACTTGCACTAAAAAAGAAAAAGGTATCAAAACAACAGAAATAACATTTTTACTCATGCATATGGTAAGGCCTAACCACGTGCTCACAGCAATCACTACAAAATTTAACCAGTATTCTCAAGTGTCAGGCCAGCACGCTTGGATAAACCACTGTTAGCAAATCAGAAGACAGTCAAGTACATAATCTTTAAAAATTCTAATTTAATTCCATTAAAATTATATACCACATTAAAATACTAGGAAGGAATGCCAACAGCATAAATACGGAATTTCTCTGTGCCCACTAGATTCACAGCCTGGTCACTCTCAAATCATTTCCACCACGTATACTACCTCTCAATTTAACCACTACCACTGATTAGCAAAACTCAGGTACACTTGAAGTGCATCTGCAATCACCGGCCAATTATGGAATGTTGGGAGCCACTGGAGTTGGTTACTGGTCATATGTGTGAGGGCGGAACACAGCCAGAGGCCTCAGGCAGTCAGGCTACCTCAGTATTGAAAAGGGCATCCTGCCTGGACAATTACAGTCTTAGTCACTAGGCAACATTATCTCTCCTGATATTACTTTGCAAGTGTATAAAATAAATGCCCCCACTGTTGAGGTCAGTCCTCCTGCTCATCAGGCAGGAGGTGAATCCACCTGACCCCGGCTACTGTCTCTCATCTTTATTTTCTAAATCCTCTTGCCGTTTTCTCCTGGGAGCCACCGAGAGACCAAGTCCCACAATGGAAAACAATGTGTGCCCTGGGATAATGGAAGAAGTACAGGTTGCAAAACTGTCCAGTGAAGTTCCAGAGCCCAGCTCTCCATTGATATGATCTAACTACATTACTAGTTCGAGAGCCTTTGTTTCCCCTCTGTGAAATGGAAGAAGGGTGCCACCATCTAATGGGATAACCGCGAGGACCATATGACAAGGTGGAAAGTGCCCAACACACAGCTCAAATATGAGTTCCTTAGCCCTCAAAAATCCGAGAAACACAAACATTAAACTGTTACATGTTCATATACTGTACAAGGTGCAACATATGAGAAATATTTAAGTTTTCAAAACTAGTAGAGTAAAAGATAGCTGGGTATTCATTCATATTCCCTAAAACATTCTCTCTTCTTTGAACACACCTATCCCATCATTCTTGCCACTTTCCAAAGCAATTCTGGAAGTCCTTTTTCAAAAGAGTCTTTAGTTGTGCTCAAATGACTGACTCAGTGTCCTAAATTAATTCAAAACATTTTCCTTTTGTGGTTATTTTGACTTCAAAGAACCAAAAGTCACATGGTACAAGATCCAGTGAATAAGGTGGATGAGAACCCACTATAATCCTTTCATAAGCCTGCCTTTGCATTGAATGTCACTAGCAGCAGCATTCACTGTATTTTGTAGACAATTATGAAACAGGACTCCCAGAATGGCTTCAGAAAGTGGCAAGAATGACAGGACAAGTGTATTAAAAGAGTTAAAGACAGAGAGCGGGCACCCTGAGTGACACTGATGGTAATATGTCTTTTAGTGAAATAAAAAGAATTTTTATTTAAATACACGGATTTTTATCAACCCTTGTATTTATTCCTTAACACACTTACAAATAACTTCCCAGCATATGCTATCCTCCTCTATTGGATATATGGAACATATAAAACATAGTTAATGTTGTTATCAATGCAGCTGTATCAAACAACTCTGGGTGATCTGCTTTGATTTTTATTTACATTAACGTTTTACTATAGCAGAAGTATAACATTACAATAGAAATCAATACTCCTGACAACACAGCAGCCCAAGTGCTGCCTGGCAAGCACAAGGTCCTGAGTTTGATTCTCGGTACAAAAAAAAAAAGAAATCAATATTCCTGATTCACCTAGCAAATGTCTCCATACTGTGTAATTCTGTTTGTATGATGCCGTATAGTTTACAAAATCATTCTAAGTGCATGTCATTTGAGCCAGACATGGTGGCACACACCTGTAATCCTAGCATGTGGAGGCTGAATTAGGAGGATCACTGTGAGTTCAAGACCAGCCTGCACTACGAAGTGAATTCAAGGCCAGCCTGAACTGCATAGCGAGACCCTGTCTCAAAAAGACATAAATAAATAAATAAATAAATAAATAAATAAATGCGTATCATTCGATCTGCCCAACCATCTTGTGAAATGCAATCACCAGATAGTATTTCTAGTTTGCAAGTAAGTGATACTTATGAAAAGCAAATACTAGCCAGGTACGGTGGCCCATGGCTGTAATCCCCCCACTCTAAGAGGTTGAGGCAGGAAGATCACAAGTTCAAGCTCACCCTTAGCAAGACATCCTGTCTCAAAAAGACACGAGAGACAGACAGTGAGAGAGAAATAAAAAGAAAAGAAAGAAAGAAAGAGAGAAAGAAAGAAAGAAAGAAAGAAAGAAAGAAAGAAAGAAAGAAAGAAAGAAAGAAAGAAATTAAAAGAGAGAGAGAGAGAGAAAATGTTAACATCAAATGTCAACAAAGATTCAGAGAAACTGGACCTCTTGCAAACTGCTGGTAGGAATGTAAAATAATATAGACCCTGGAAAACTATTTGGCAGTTCATATAAAACTAAATGTGTGAGGGACAGGGAAGGAAGGAAAATTTAAGAAAGAAACAAGCAGCCAGGCTTGACAGCGCATGGCTATAATTCCAGCATCTCAGGAGGCTGAGGCAGGAAAATTGCTGTGAGTTCAAAGCCAGCCTGAACTGCATAAGCAAGTTCAAGGCCAGCAGTTTGCAGAGTGAAATCCCATCTCAAAGAAACAAAAAAGAAAAAAAGAAACAAGCTGTATTACGTACACAAAGCAACTCCCCAAGATGACTGTTAAATGCAATTACACTCTTTTAGCATTTTCTACACTCATACAAAAACTTATACAGCAATGTTCACAGCAGCTTTATTCATCCTAAGTAGAAACAAACCCAATGTTTCTCTCTCAGTGACTATTTAAAACAACTATAGTATATCAACAACACAGAATTTCACTCAGCAATTTTTAAAAATGATCCTTTTTTTTTAAGAGGAATGAACTATTACCAGGCTTGATGGTGTATGCCTGTAATACCAGCACTCGGTAAGCTAAGGCAAAAGGGCTGCCATGAGTTTGAAGCCAGCCTGGGCTACATACGTGAGTTCAGGGCCAGCCTGCACTACATAGCAAGACCCTATCTCAAAAAAACAAGACAAAACAAAAAAAGGAATAAATTATTATTATTTTTCTTTTGGCGGTACTGGGGATTGAACTCAGGACCCTGCGCTTGCTAGGCAGGCGCTTATTCCACTGAGCTATATCCCCAGCTCCAGGAATGAATTATTAAGACACACATTTTCAACAAAGCGTAAAGATAACTGTGCTGAGTGAAAACAGCCAATATCAAAATGTTATACATTGTATAACTCCATTCACATAACATTTGTTGAAGTAAAATTACACAGACAGGAAAGCAAACAACAGCTGCCAGGAGATGAGGATAGAGAGAAAGCAAAGAGGAATAAAGAAGGGCATGGCCACAGTGGAGACAGCAGAGCCTCATCAGGGTGCAGCAGTGCTGTATGAACCGTGCCATGGCCACAGTGGAGACAGCAGTG
>PVLD010024510.1:0-25347 GCA_004027595.1 Dinomys branickii
TGTGTGTGTGTGTGTGTGTGTGTGTGTGTGTGTGTGTGTGTGTGTGTGTGTGTGTATTTACGTAATTATATATAATTTCCATTTAACACCATTTAGATAGTCTGTATTTTAGTAATGAATTTTTTATAAAGATTTTCTGCCAGGCATGGAGGCACATACCTGTAATCCCAGCACTTAGCTTCCTAAGTGAAGTAGGAGGATTGCTATAAGTGTAAGGCCAGTTTGGGCTATATGGTGAGTTCAAGGCTAGCCTGAAGTCCGAAGCAATACCCTGTGTCAAAAAAAAAAAAGATTTTCTATATTAATTCTCTATGCTTGCAATATAAACATTTGTTTGGGTTTTTTTGTGGTCTTTGGATTTTGCCAGAATAGGGATTGAACTTGTGGCATTGCTCATGCTAGGATTGTATTCTTCCAGTGAGCTATATCCCTAGCCCTTTATTTTAATTTTCAGTTTTTTAAATTTTGAGAGCCGGGCATGGTGGCACACACCTGTAATTGCAGCACTGAGACTGAGGCAGGAACATCATTGCCTGGGCTACAAAGTGAGCTCAGGGCCACCCTGAGCTACATAGAGAGACCCTGTTTCAAAAAAACCAAAAAGTACAAAGTTTTGAGACAACTCTCATCACTAGTGTGCAAACTAATCTCAAATTTGTGATGACCTTGCCTCAGCGTCATCTGAGATGGTAGGTGGGCACCACTATGCCCACCTAAGATTTCCATTTCTGTGTGTGAAATTTCCTTAGTTTTGTCTTTGGACAGTTAAACCTGGGGGTTTAGAGACAACTTTAATGGGAACTTTAAAATTTTCTGTTAGTGGGCACTTTTTTAGTATGCTGATTGCATATTAATTTTTTCAAGGCTTGGAATATCATTATGATTACAACTACAAGCACTGTACTTTTAATGCTCTTTGCTAACAGCTAGTCTTTGCCCTTGCCAGGCAGGCACTGTGCCGCTGAGCTGTATCCCTGGCCCTGGATTGTATACTGTTACCTTCAAAGTAGTTGTTCAGATTACCAGAAAAAAGCATGCAAAATTGGTCCAAAATTTTTTTTATTTTAAATTACTCCTTAACTATCCTTTCAATAAACCAATAGAAATTAGTAGTACAATTATATTAGCTCTCCTGTGTATTTTTGTTTCTCCTAATAGGATAGTAACTATCTAACAAATGAACCTCCTCAGTTGTTGCACATTTCAACCATAGTTTTGTTTTTTTGTTCAGGGTTTTGTTTTTGGTACTTGGCTACATTTATCTAGTAATATTGGGTCTGAAATAAAATTTTCATCTCTGTTGTGTTCTAAGTTGGAAATCATGTGCTTGAATGTGCGGCTTCTCTAACACCTTGTAATTCCTGTGGTTCTTCCTAAAAATGGTGAGGTAGGAATTGTTGTTCCCTCACCATTGCTCACTCTCCCTTGACTCTGTAGCACTGTGGATGAGGCCAGGCAGCAAGGTGACAGTCTTAGCAGTTGGAGTTGTAGCTTGTATGTGGAGGTTTGAAGTCTGTGTATTTATGTTCCTGTGGTTTGTCTGAAGTTAGCTGAAAGATCAGTAAGGAGCATTAATCCCAGGAAATTGTGTTGTGTCTTACGTGGTACATCAACTCTGAGCTCAGCTGTTTGGTAAGTGCTTATTGGATGAATAGGGCTTGACTACTTGAAAATTGTAAACATTTCAAGTGAATATATCTTGTAAAAAGTAAATGTAGCGTGATGTGGTAGCGTGCCCCTATAATCCCAGCACTCCAAAGGCTGAGGCAGGATTGCCACAAGTTTGAAACTAGCTATGCCTATGAGCTACATAGTTCAAGCCCACCCTGGGGGATATAGTGAAACCCTCTCTCAAACCAAAGTAAACGTGCAAATGTTTAAAAAGACATTTAAATGATACACACAAATGGCTCCTCAGTGTAGATTATACAATGCATGAAATTGCATACAGCTAATTCTTTTTTGTTTTAGAGAGATGCTTTACACCACAACCTTAATTTGGTATACACTAATCAAGAGTCTTAGCCAACTCTAAAGGTTAGACGGTGGAACTATACGAAGAACATACTAATGTTTCTCTTGTTGTGATTTTTGTTGTTGTTTTTATGAGACAGGGTCTTGTTTTGCAGTTCAGATTACAAGTGTGAGCCACCACACCTACCTGATGCTGTGATTACTGAGCTTTAGTTTAGAGCACTTCTCAGAAATTCCCTGTTCCAAAAGCATCTGCATTTCCTAGGAATTTAATAAAGTAAAAATTTCCATACTGAATCAAAACACTGCAGTAGGGCCTGCATTCTAGGTTTAAGCAGTTCTTCCAGCTGATTCTAATGCATGCTAAAATTCGCTCCTTTACGTCGATGGTATGGTATGTCTGCACTGAAGGTAGTTCTCTCACAAGTGGATAATTGGCTGGCTTTCCCGCACTCTCTTCTCCCCTCTCCTTCCTTCCTTCCTCTTCTTTCTGCCTTTCTTTCTGTTGAACTGTGGGTTTCACAGGTTTTCTAAAATACTGCAGCTGTTCTAGTTTGTGAATTACCAGTATTTTGTACTGCTCAAATTATATATTATCCATATCTCTGTGTGGGAACTAATTCCTGCTAATGTGTTTTTACTAGCCGTTCTTTGTCCCTTCTAGGATATGCTGATTTTTCTCTACTTCAGAAGTATTATTTTCAGCCTTCTATAGTAATGCTCTTCTTAGTCACTAGAAGTATTCAACAACTGATGATATACAAAAATTTTTAAAAAGCTTAATAACTTTTTAAATTGTCAATAATTATTAACACTGAGTAGAGTGGTGCTTGCAACATTTATGTTTTCCTCTTAAGTGGTTAGCATGATATCTTTCTTTGTTTCTTTTAAATACTACTAAGGATTGAACTCAGGGGCTCAAGCGTGCTAGGCAAGTACTCTACTACTGAACTGTATGTATCTTTAGCTCCCCAATTTGGAGAGAGACTCAGTACTAATTTGCTCAGGCTGGCCTTGAACTTGATATTCTCCTGCCTCGGCCTCCGAAAGAGCTGGGATCAGAAGTGTATACTAAGAGTCTCAGCTTACTTTTCTTTTAAAACATCTAATAGAGAAAAATTTTGTTAAAATTGAGAAAAGTAAGGCTTACTTCAAATTTATTTTTAACATAATATATTACCTCAAATTCTAGCTCCAGTGTGCACTAGCTGGGTATAAGTGACATGCAGGTTTATTTTCCTCTTAATATGAAATAGAAATAACTACGTAATTTAAAAGTTTTTTTGAAAGATTTAAATGAATAGTACATGTAAAGTTCTTATTAACACAGAATAAAATGCTTAGGCTGGGCATGGTGGCACATGTAAATCTCAGCCTGTAATCCCAGCACTTGGAAGCTGAGGTAGGAGGATTGCTGTGAGTTCCAGGCCAGCCTGAACTCCATAGGGAAACTCTGTCTCAAAAATAAATAAGTAAATAAAGCATTTATTGTTAGGTAGTATAACCACCAGTGCTAATTTTTGCTGAGTCAATTTTATCATAAAACAACTATTGATGCCCTCATTTTGGAATGGTGGGTGTTTAATGTGTAGCATTTGCTTTAAGATACTAGAAAATTCGATTACAGATCAGGGAATTTCAAAGAGTATTAGATCAGCAATTTTAAAGAATATTAGGCCAAGGGTGTACTGTTAAAGTAGATTTGTAATACTTCCTAATTCTCATCCTTCCTAAAAATATTTTGCAAATTCATTCAAGTAGACAGTATAATCATAAAGAACCAATTTCCTACAATACTGTCTGGCAAATTCTTCCTAATCTTCCCAATCTCTTGATTTTCACAGATAGTCAATGTATATTACCTTAAACACCGTATATTGGCTAAGTTGTTAGAAGTTTTTTCAAGGGAAGAAATTACACAGCTGAGGGAGACTGCACATTTGTAATCCCAGCACTTGGGAGGCTGAGGCAAGAGGATCACCTGAGTTCAAGGCCAGTCTGAGTTTAAGGAATGCCTGAAATACATAGCAAGATATTGTCTCAAAAAAAAAAAAAAGTGAAGAAATTACTCGGCTACATGTATGCGGACTGGTAATTATAAATGGTAATGTGTACTTGAATATTTCTGAGGATAGACTTCTCACAAGTAAAGGATAAGTTACACGCTGGGTGTGACTGTGCATGCATGCGGTTTCAGCACTTCGTTTTTCAGGGCTCAATCCCAGCGCTCCTGATGGTAAGGCAGGATGATTGCTCGTTGAGGCCCTGCCTGCTCAGTGTAATGACTTAGCGAGACTCTGTCTTAAAATTGAAAAATAGGCCAGGTGTGGTAGCACACGCCTGTAATCCCAGCACTTGGGAGGCTGAGGCAGAAGGATTGCCACAAATTTGAGGCCAGCCTTAGCTACATAGTGATTTCAGGGCCAACCTGAAGTACATAGCAAGACCTTATCTCAAAATAATAAACTAAACAAATCAAAATAAAAAGCAAAAAGGGCGACCATGGCTTTTCCTCACAGTAACCCAACTTGTGGCCTCCAGGGTGTGCTTTTATTTTTGTTTTCATTCTTTCCTCTCTCTGCCCCCACATTTACAAAAGCCCTGTCTGCATTCAATCCCAGTACTAAGGGAAAAACAGTACTTGAGATAATAGATACGATAATTATCTTAAATTTTAATCACGTTTACTTTAATTGCACGCAACTCAATGTAGTTGACTTAAAGCAATGTGTGCATACATGAAAGACATGATGTTGTGTGTCATAACTGTAAGTTTTACTTGGAAAATAAAATTTTTCCTAGTGAGAAAAAAACCCCAATGGTAAGCTTATGTTATACATTTTAGTACAATAAAAAAACTAAAAGAAAAAAAAAAAGAAAAAAACCCAACCAAAAATTTAAATTTAAATAATTCATGTTTTCACAGTAGCAGAAAGCTTTGTTAGTCTTTAGAAAGAATTGTTTTAAGTGTAGCCCATGTATTTAATGTGCCTTGTATCTTTTTGAATCTGCCTGTGTAAAGTTTTATTTTTTTAGGTCTTTTTAGTGGTGGCAAAGTTTCACATTTATTAGAGGTAGGAAAAAACAGGCTCTGCAGAGCAAATTTCAGCCAAGTAAAAGTAGGACGGAAAAGGAAAAAAATACTTCAAATACACCCTATGGTGTAGGGTGAGCTATTGTAAAGGGACACAGTGAGACTGAAAAGTACTTTTGGAAGACCAGAACACCAGAAACCAATGATGAACACAAGGTTTTTGATTCAGGAGAACAATTTTTTTTTTTAATATTTCTTGCACTTTCTGAAAGAGTTAAATTTGGAGGAAGTTAGTCCTGTGTGTGTGTGTGTGTGTGTGTGTGTGTGCGCGCGCGCGCACACACGCACCTGATAGCAGGGATCAAACTCAGGACCTCGCACTCACCAGGCAGGCGCTTATACCACTGAGCTCTATCCCCAGCCCAAGTTAGTCATTTTATAAATAGAATTTTTATGCAAATATCATTTACTGCTGGAGAGCATATATCTGTGGCCTGGTAACTCTTACTGAATGTCTCAGAAGTTGGTAGAGAGTATTTCATGTCAATTTTCACCATGTAAGACCTAAAGAGATGATCTGTCAGTTCTCTAATTTATGGTCTGTCAGTTCTCTAATTTCCTTATTTATATTCATTTGATGTTGCTGGGGGCAAACATTCCTGTGAGTAGAGAGTAGGCTTGGTTCTTTCCTCTACATTAAGACAGTCAATACAATTTAAACTTTATGCTATTTAAATTTATTTCAAATTAATTATAAGCATCAGTTTGTCTTGATTTAATCTTGACTTAATTGATGCCGTCCTCTGCTGTTCAGGTACTTAAAGCTCTCTGATAAAATTTTGCATCGTTATTCACTAATCTGCTTTTATTCTGTTGTACACTGGGAAGTAGTATTACTAAGCCATTTAAAATTCATATATTCATCAAATTTACCAAGCTCCTAAAACTATAGTGCTAGGAATCAAAGGATGACCTCTTAGTGTGGGAGAGATAATTGAGTAAACATTTTCATCTGGTAGTATGTATATATTAAAGTGCCATATGACTTTTGGGGGTGTGTGAGAGAGGATCTCACTGTGCAATACAAACTGGTCTTTAACTTTTTAAAGGAAGCTTAGATCTCCCAACTGCAAATGGTGCTGATTTATTTTATTTTTATATATTTCTTATATATTTTTATTTTATATATTTCCAAAAGAGGATGTACATAAAAACGAAATGTGTTCTGTTATATTGTGAAGAAATGTAAATACGCATAAGCTTTAGTGCGTGGACTTTGTGAGCTCTATTGAGGCCATATTTGGTCCATTTTTGCTAGCTTTCTGGTTCCATCTGTTCTGAATACTTCGGGTTTCCAGCTGGGTGTGGTGGTGCATGCCTGTAATCCCAGCACTCTGGAGGCTGAGGTAGGAGGATCATTGTGATTTCAAGGCCAGCATGGACTACAGAGTGAATTCAAGGCCGGCTGAGACCCTGTCTCAAAAAGACCAAAAAAAAAAACATAAAAGATAGTTGGTCTCGATAGTTGGGCTATCGTGGTAGGAAGATTTGAGTTGGATGTAGCATAAAGGGAGAGCACTTGTCTTTAAATGTGCTACACCCTTGGTTCAACCACAAGCGTAGGACAGCACATATAAGACCCCTCCTGTCTCAGGAGCTATTCCTATTTTTTTGTTAAGAGAAAAAGAAAATTTCAAAACAAGATCATGGAGCAATGACAGTGTTAATACATTGCATACTGAATATTCAGAATACAAGATATCAGGCACTGAATTGTCCAATATTAGCACAAACTTTTCTTTTTAATGAACTAGAGAAATCAGTAGTATAATTGTCTTAACTGTCTTTGATGTTTGTGTGTGTGTGTGTGTGTGTTTGGTTTTTTTTGTTTGTTTCATTTTTTTGCTTTTCCCCATTCTCTTATCCCAGTTTCTCTTTCCTTTTGAAGTTTCTTTGCATTTCCCAGTATCTGTTGTACATTTGGGATCTTAGTTACTCTTTGAGCTTCTCACACTAGGGAGACAATATGATGTTTACACATGTGCATCTGGTTTGTTTCACTTAGGAGTATGGTTTCAAGTTACATCCATTTACCTATAAAAGTCTGCAGTTTATCCTTTGTGGCTGAGTACTACTCCATTATATAAAAAGACCATATCTCTTTTATCCATTCTTCAGTTAATGGACATTTGGGTTGTTTCCAAACTTTAGCTATTACAAATTGTGATGTTATAAACATGGGTGTACATACATCATTATATGTTTTTAATTCTTCTGGGAAGGTACCCAGGAGAGGAATAGCTAGGTCAAATGGAATCTCCAATACTAGTTTTCTGAGAAATCTCCAGTCTGATTTCCACAATGGTTGCACCAGTCTGCATTCCCACCAACAGTAGAGAAGGGTTCCTTCTTGCCCACAGCCCCTCTAGCATTTGTTCTTGGTTGATTTCTTTCTCTAATAGCCATTCTTTCCAGAGTGAGATGGAATCTGTTGCTTTAATTTGTATTTCTCAACTCACCAGTGATGTTGAACATTTTTTCATACATTTATTTGTTATTTAGGAGCCAGGTGTGGTGGCCCACACCTGTAATCCCAGCACTCGGGAGGCTGAGGCAGGAGGATTGCCATGAGTTCGAGACCAGCCTGGACTACAAAGTGAGCTCAAGGCCAGCCTGAACTGCAAAGCAAGACCCTGTCTCAAAAAGACCAAAAAAAAAAATTTGTTATTTGTATTTCTTCATCTGAGAAATGTATATTCATCTCAGGTGCCCATTTTTGGACTGGGTGTTTAAATTTGGGAGGTCTGTTTTTTTTTGTTTTTTAGTTCTTTATACAGTCTCGATAATAATTGTCTCTATCTTCTAATCTGTTTCTTTGATCTTCAAGTCTGTTGTTATTTTTAAGAGTTTCTTTGTGTGTGTGTGTATGTGTTTAACTATTTTCTTTTTTGGTACTGGGAATCAAATTCAGGGCCTTGTAATTGCCAGGCAGGCATTGTGCCACTGAGCTACTTCCCCAGCCCAAGATGATGATGTTTCCCAGTACCACACTGTTCTTATCACCACAGCTTTATAATATAATTTTGAGTCAGTGATTGTGATGCCCCCTGCCTTGCCTTTGTTGCCCAGAATCGCCTTTGCTACTTGAGGTCTCTTCTGGTTCCAAATGAATTTTAGGATTGTTTTCTCTAATGTTGTGAAATAAGCTGTTGGAATTTTGATCCAAATTGCATTAAATCTGTGCAACAGTTTTGGAAGTATGGCTATTTTCAGTATATTGGTTCTTCCTACCCAAGAGCAAGGGATATCCTTCCAAATTTTCTGATACCCATTTCAATCTCCTTTTTCAGAGTAGTGTAGTTTTGGAAGTCTTCTACATCATTTGTTAGATTGAATCCTAGGTATTTCATTTCAGTTTTTTGCCTATCATTTGTGCTATCTCTTGATTTTTCATTATGTGACAAAAATAAATCAATACATACCAGTTATGAGCATCAGTGTAAATGGTCTCAGTTCACCAAACAGATTGGCAGAGTGGATCAAGATATAATCTCTTTGACAGTATGCTTCCTACAAGGAACACATCTAACTCAAGAAAAATTCATAGGTTAAAAGGCAAAGGATGGAAAAAAATACTCCATGGGAAAAGAACCCAAAAAAAAGCAGGGGTAGCTATTCTGTTGCAGACAAAGTGGATTTCAAGCCAAGACTGGTCAGAAGAGACAAAGAATGTTACTACATCCTTGTTAAGGGAACAGTCTGAGAGGAAGAGATAACAATCATAATATGCGCCAAATACCAGCACACCCAACCATATAAAACAAATAATAACAGCATGAAAAATCAAGTAAGCACTAATACAATTGTACTGGAGGTTCTCAATAGTGCATTGTCACAAGTACATAGGTCAACTACACAAAAATACAGCAAAGCAGTATCGGAACTGAACCAAACCTTTGAACAAAGGAACTTAGTAGATGTCTACAGGGTTTCCCACCCACAACAGCAGAACACACATTCTTCTCAGATGTAAGTTTGTCTGCATTTTGTTCATGTCCATAAGCTCTGGAGTAAGGTGGAATCTCTGGTTGTTTTAATTTACCTTTTTCAAAATGGCCAGAGATGTTGAACATTTTTTTCAGGTACTTACTGGCTATTTGTACTTCTTTATCTATACTCATTCAGGTGTCCCTATTTTGATTGGGCTTTTAGATTTGGGAGGTCTAATTTTTTTAAATTCTGTATATATTCTGGATATTAGTGCTCTATTTTAGGAGTATCTGGTAAAATTTTTCCTATTATGTAGCTTGTTTCTTCACTCATTTCCTTTGCTGTACAGAAATTTTTATATTTTATTTGATTCCATTTGTTGATTCTTGCTAGATATTAGATTTGTTCATAAAGTCCTTGCATATGTCTAAGAGTTTTTATGTTACGGGATGTGGTGGCATATTCCCGGTGGGATGGGGTTGCAGATGAGGATCGCTGTGAGTTTGAGGCCAGCCTGAATTGCCTAGGGAGACTAGCTTAACAGATATTTAGAGTTTATTTTACAGCAGATTGTTTTTTTTTTTTTTTAAGACAGTGTCTCTAGTAGTTTAGGCTGGCCTCAAACTTTCAGCATGTACCACCATGCCTAGCTATGTTTTTAATATTTAAATCTTTAATCTATTTTGATTTTATATGGTGAGAGATACAAATGTTAGTATTTTCTATGTGAACAGCCAGTTTTGCCAGCACCATTTATTTATTTCCTCCATTGTAATTTTTGGCCTCTCTGTGAAAGGTCAGATGGCTGAATGTATACCTGGGCTTCTGTCTGCATTGTCTGTCCATTTCATTGATCCACATGGCTGTTTTCATGCCAGCATCATTGATGTTGCTTTTTTTTCTTTTTGGTCTTTTTGAGACAGGGTCTCACTGGCCATAAGCTCACTTTTTAGCCCAGGCTGGACTCAAATTCACAGTGATCCTTCTGACTCAACCTCCTGAGTGCTAGGATTACAGGCATGTGCCACCACACCCAGTTCCATGTTGTTTTTATCACTATAATTATGTAATACAACTTGAAATCTGGGATTTTGATGCTCATGGTTTCTCCTGTTCCCTAGGATTGCTTTTGCTATTCTGGGTCTCTTCTGGTTCCATATAAATTTTAGGAGTGTTGTTTCTAGTTCTGTAAGGGATTCTATTGTTTTGATTAGGATTGCATTAAATCTGTATGTGGCTTTTGGAATGGACTATTGACCATTTTGGCAATATAGGTTCCCCTATCCATGAACAGGGCATATCTTTCCATCTTCTCTTTTTCTTTTTCTTCTTTGCTTTTTCTTTTCCTTTTCCTTTTCCTTTTTCTTTTTTTTGGTGCCGGGATATCTTTCTATTTTCTGATGACCTCATAGATCTCCTTTTTCAGTTAACAATAAACATGCCTTGGCCAAACCTCATTGGCTATAATACTGTCACTGGGCAAATTGATCTCCTTTTTCAGATTACTGTAGATTTTGTTGTAGAGATCTTTCACTTCCCTTGGTTAAGTTAATTCCTAGTACAGTATTTAAGTTTTCTTGAAGATGCTTGTGTGAATGGGGTGTTTTCCTGATTTTTTAAAAAATCTGATTCATTTTCTCTTTGTCTCTGCCTTTCTATGTGTCTATCTGTCTGTCTGTCTGTCTGTCTCTCTCTCTCTCTCTCTCTCTCTCCCCCTCCCTCCCTCTCCACCCTTCCCTCTCCCTGTTTCCCTCTTCCACCTAGGTCTTAGTATGTAGTTTAGGCTGGCCTTGAACTCATTATGTAGCCCAGGCTAGCTTCAAGCTCAAGCTCCCAGCCATCCTCCAGCCTCATCACATCAGTTGTGGGATTACAGCCATGCCTGGCCTAATTTCTTTCTTGGTGAGTTATTAGTGTATGTGAACACTATTCATTTTGTACCTTGCTACATTGCTAAATTTGGTTATTTTAGGTGTCTTTTGATGGTGTTTTTGGGTCTTCTATGTAGAGGATCATGTCATCTGCAAATAATAATTACACAATTTTTAATATGCATACATGTTTAGTTTGTTTCTCTTGTTGCTCTAATGTTATGAGAACTATAGTGAACAGGGATGGTGATACTGAACATCTTTCCTGATTTCTCCAATTAATGTTGACAGTAGGTTTGTCAAAGTAGTTTTTATCATATTGAGATAAGGTCCTTTTATATCTTTCCTTTGTTAAAAGAAAAGGCTAAGGGTTTATCTATTTTGTTGATTCTTTTTTGAAGAGTCAGCTCTTTGAATCATGATTCTTTGTATTGATTTTTAGTCTCAATTTCATTAAGTTCAGTTTCCTTCCTTGTACTAGACTTTCAATATGGATGGTTTTTGTTTCTCTGGGACCTTGAAGTGTATTTTTAGGGTATTTTCATTAGCCTTGCTCTGTTCTTCTGATGTGGGCATTCGCAACTCCAAGCTTTTCTCTTAGCAGTGCTTTCATTGTGTCCTGCAAGTTCTCATAGGAGAACACATTTCTTGATTTCTTCTATAGCCCATTGATTGTTCAATAGTGTTTTGTAAATGTCCATCTTTTTGCATAATTTCTGTCGTTTCCTTTGCCATTCATCACTAGTCTCATTATTCTCAATCTGTTAATATATGTATGAGATAATTTTGATTCTTTGGTATTTAGTTAATCATGCTTTATGATTAGTATGTTGTCTGTTTTGGACAAAGTTCTATGTGCAGCTGAGAAGAATGTATATTCTGTTCTTGGGTGGAACACTAGATAAATGTTATTTGTTCAGAAGTGTGGTTCAACTTGTTATTGTTGGTTTTTGTCTAGGTTATCTATCACAGTGAAATACTGAAAATCCCCTACTGTAATTGTGTTGTTGCTGATGTTTTCTGTCCAGTGGTTTTTTTTTTATGCAGTTGGATACACCAATGTTTGGTGTATGCCTGTTTATAATTATCACTTTCTATTGAAGTATTCTTTTCATTAGTATGTCTCTTCTTCGTCTCTTCTGATCAGTTTTTTGCTTGAAATCAACTTTGTCTGATTTCATAGCTATTCCTGCATGTTTTGGGGTTCCAGTTGCAGGAAATACTGTTTTCCATTCTTTGATGTATTTTTTAAAGTCTATAAATTTCTAAAAGAATAAATGTCTTTTGTGTACAGCATATAATTGGGTTTTGTTTTTTCAGCCAATCTGCCAACTTGCATCTTTTGATTGGGAAATTGAGACAATTCATTTTGAGAATTGTTACTGAAAGATACAGACTCATTCCTCTTTTTCTTCCTTCTTTTCTTTTTCTCTTGCTCCATATCTGTCTGTCTCTTTTTTTCTTTGTTTTGTTGTTTGTTTTTTAACAAGGTCTTGAACTCACAGTGTACCCCAGGCTTGTACTCGCTGTGTATTATTCCAGGCTGGCCTCAGATTCCTGGCACTCATTCCTTCCCCGCCCCCTTAACATTTTCCTTGGACAGGTGTGGTGGTGCATGCCTGCAATTCCAGGAATACCATGTGTTCAAGGCCAGTCTGAACTACATGAGACCCCGACTTTAAAAAACAAATACATACTTCCTGCCAGCTTGGCCCATTGATGGGTGGTATATGCATGGTTGTTCCATCAGGTGGCTTATACTGTTGGTGGTACAAATGGTTCTATCTAACCACTTTTATCAGTCTTTTTGCTAGTAAAATTAATTTAAAAATCTATAAATGGACCAAATATAATTAGCTGCCTGAATTTGAGTTAATTATTGCCGAAATATAAATACAGTCAAACCTTAGATTGCAAGCATAATTCATTCTGGAAATGTGCTTGAAGTCCAGAGCACTTGCATGTTTAATTTGGGGGCGGTACCAGGAATTGAACAGGACCTTACACTTGCCAGGCAGGCACTGTACCACTGAGTTACATCTCTGGCCCCAGTACTTGCATATTAAAGGGAATTTCCCCACAAGAAATAATGAAAACTCAGATGATTCACTCCACAACCCAAAAATACTCAAATAAAAATGGTTACTGTACTGTAATGTAATACAAAGTATAACCTGCACTTTGAAAACCTTTGTGGCTGATGTGAAGGAGTGCAACTTTTACTATCACTAAGGGAATCACTGCTGTGACTCAATGGAATCTTTTTCCTTTCATGCATCTTTTAAGAAGGAACCTACCCAATGACACTTGAGCTTTTACTACTTTTGAGGATTTCACAGAAGTGTGACATTGTATTATTAAACAGATCCATTGCTCACTCTGCTATGTCCTTATTTGGGTGGTACTTTTCTACAAGATGTACTGTCCCACATTGTATATATCTCCCTAACCTCATTTGGAACAAGGGATTCCTCTACATTTTTGTCCTCCTCCTTTGCAGACAAGATCTACTCCACTGTTAATTGTTAGGAGACGATCCCCCGAAGTCCCACAAAGAGAGAGAGAGAAAGGGAAACCATTGGCTCCATGGTGATCATGTGACATTTGGCATCCCAAACTGCTATTGCAAGACTCCTTATCAAGTTAAGATTTATTAGAAATGTTTGCTCTTGCGGAACACTCATAGAACAAGTTATAGTCCCAAGTTTTTACTGTATTAATAGTATTCATACCAATTTAAAAGTTATAATAAATTTATTTCATTAAAAGAAATTTACATTTTTGAATAGTTTATTGATAATTAATTCTCTAAATTTTAACATGAAAGTCTTACAAGTTCCCCATTAATGATATGTGTAATACAGATACTTGATTAACCATCTACCTGTTTAACTTACAACCTACCACTTGGTGGTGTGTGATGGAAAAATATTAAGTGGCAGTGCATCTTATGTTGGCTTCTTCTACCATACCATACTGTGATTTTGGCTGATTGTGTTGTACAATACTGTAGTTTTACGTTCTGTTATACATTACAGTACTTCATGTAAGAATTACACAAATAAAAGCAAAGTATTCAGGTAGTAGTATATAAACTATATACAGTTCCCCATTTAGTGAGTAATTCACTAAATAATGTAGGGAATGAGGAACATTTCTATACATTTAAAACTGCTGTAACACAAATTAGCTGTATTATAATTTTTTATAACATTTTAATGTTTTCCATAAGGAATATTAATACAACATCTAGTCTGCCAAATCACTGCCTTTCTTTGCTTTTTTGTAATCAAGGACCCCCTGAGAAGTGGTACAAGCGACCCAATGGGACAGTCATGCATATATATGCCACCACCAGTGGTTCAAGCTGATGGGAACAATTGAATCCAAATGAGAACCTCTCAGCAGCACAGGAGACATATGAATTTCAGCACTCTAGTGAATGGGTTAACTGCTCACCTTGCTTAATGTATTTATTCATTCCATTAACTTTTTTAGCATTGTTGGCTTTGTTACCTTTTTCTATGATATTCTTGAAGTTTTTGGAGTGTTTTTGTGGTCCTAAATTCTTAAGGTGGCAGGAAAAGACCTTAATTCTCTCTCAATTTTGAAAGATAGTTTTACAGGATAGATCAGTCTGGGTTGGAAGTTATTTTGTTTTAGGGCTTGGTACATTGGCCTTTAAGGTTTTTGTTGTAGTCTGCTGTAATTCTAATGGGCATACCTTAATAAGTAATCTTGCTTCTCTCTAACAGTTTTTAAGATTCTACTGAGATCTATGATGTGGTGTGGAGTTCTTTGCTGATAGTAGCTATTTGGAGTTCTGTATGCCTTACTTTACCTGTATGTTCTTTCTCCATGTTTGGAAACTTCTCTGCTACTTTTGTGAACAATTTTTTATGCTACTTGTGCTGTCATCTGTTTTTTCAAATTTCCAGTTAATACTGGATGAGTCTGTGTCATCTAGCAGTGTTTGGATCAATGTTTCATGTTTTCTTGTTTTTAAGGTGCTTTGGAGTATATGGTCACATTCATTAATCCTATCTTCCTACCTCTGACTCTGTCTCACATTGGTCATTTCTGTTACCTTTACATAATAGAATTTTTGATCTCCTGGATTTATTTTTGAACCTTTTCCTGAACTATATAATTCCTAACTAAAGTGATCATTCATGTCTTGTATCATTTTGTTTAGCTAGCTTTTTATTATTGTCTGTAAGCTCCGTGTTTCAGTCTTATATCTTTGAGCTCACAAAGCACCTTACTGATCTTTTTTCCCCCTCTTCTTTTATTATTTTGTATAACTCAGCTGTTTGACTTTTGATTCCTTCTCCATTGATGCCCCATGGATGGATCAGCTTTGGGTGAGTTGGGAGTTTTTAGAGGCATTTTGTTTTTGTTGCCGTGTCTTCGCATGTTTCTTTTTGCCAAGGTTTGCTGGTAGATTATTAGTGAAAGGTGGTAGTGTAGAGATGTCTTTAAGTTAACGTCTGCTTAGCCAGGCATGGTGGCTCCTGCCTGTAATCCCAGCACTCAGGGAGGCTGAGGCAGTAGGAGTGTTGTGAGTTCGAGACCAACCTGGGTTACAAGGGAGCTCAAGACCCTGTCTCAGAAAGACCAAAAGAAAAAAAAAAAGTTAATGTCTGCTTTTCATTGGTGCGCTCTGGGTGTGGCTACCTATGGGGCTTTGTCTCAGTCCTCAGGTCCCCCCCCCACCTCTGTTAATATTGGAGGGGAGGGTTCACTGTTTTTGGCCCCACGTACATTTCACTGGAAATGAACCACAATATTGTTGACACAAAAACAAACTAGATACTGGCATACCATATAAACCAAATAATAACAACAGCTGTGTCACCCTGGCAATAGCAAAATCAACAGTAATGGAGTCGAAATCAATCTGGATGTTAATAGACCATAAAAACCAATAAAAGCTACCACAGTACCGTCCTTAATCATAGAAAAGAGATCTACAAGAATAGTATAGACACAAAGACAAACCTAATTATTGACATACAGTAAATACTACTAAATGCAACAAGTACATGTTCACTAACAAAAAGAATAATATCATAGTTAACTAAATATCTAAAGATTAATAAAGTTTACCAGTTATACGGATAGAGGTGGTGGGGAATGGGAGGAAGAAAGAAGTAAAACTTGGAAATTAAGGTAGATGGCCTGCCAGCTGCATGAATTAACACTACACACATTCCAGTACTCGGGAGGCTGAGGCAGAAGGATCTCTGTGAGTTTAAAGACAGCTTGAATTACATAGTGAGGCCCTGTCTCAAAAGAAGAATAAGGAAGATGAGCAGAGAAAAGAGAGTACCGGATCCTGTTAAGAAGTAAAAAGAAAATTAATAGAATTGCTCAAAGTACCAGAAAAGGGAAAAAAAACAAAACATGCAAATACCAGTGAGGGGGGTAAAATGAGTCCAAAAAAAATGTCTGTTTTCCAGTGAGTGGTTTCCTCCAGGGGTCTGCAGTATTGAGGTAGAGATAGTGTAAAGACCATTTCTGTTTCCACTCTCATGTTTTTGTGTGAATGCTAAGCCCTGCCCTGCCTTTCCCACTGAGTGTGATTGGTCAGTGGTGTCTCTCTAAGGCTGTAGTCACGCCAGTGGTTCCCAGTTTGTGTCCCCTGTATATTCTCAAGACAGAGCTTTCCCTCCTAGCTTTACAGTCTTTGGGCTTTTGAGGCCATCCGTCCTATTCCTTGCTCGTGTTGGTAGATTGGCAAAGCACACAGACCCGTGAGTTTTTTAGTCGGTGTAGGTTTCAGGGTGAGGATTCAAACTGACTGCTGGACTTAATGCCCACACTTTGAAAGCCACACGTGACTCGCCTGGCTTCCCACCGTGGTGGGTGGGGCCTTGTGTCCTTCTTCCTAAACTTGAACTCTCTAGGGGTGAACTACTTGCTCCCTTCTGTGCTACTGTTTATTGTGGCCACTCCTACCCACGCACCGTGGGTGGCCCTGGGAGCCCTAAAGTGTTGTTCTGTGCTTCAGTCCTGAACAATTAACATTTTGCAAAATGGCCCTTAGACCCTCTCAAGTATGCCAGGCACTGCAGTGGATTTTTCAACTCTAGCCATGCTACTACTCCATGCTGTTTTTGCGGTTTATGGCAACTGGGATTTTCTTGGCTACTTAGTGCTGCCAGCCCGGTCGCTTTTCTCCCTGGAGCTGCTGGCCCCTCTCAGGTCCCCCTTATTGGGAGCAGCCATGAGCTTTCTACCATACTTCATTCTTTTGTCTGTATTATGCTCCATTTCTCCAGGCTCTGTGTTTTCTAGTTTTCCTGTGAGCTCCAGCTTTAATTCCTAGAGTTGTGCTTTTGTCTTCACCAAGTTTTTTCTAGGTGTCTTTGATTCCACCTCCTGGAAGGACTGGAATAGTATTTTGCTGCCAGTCTCTGCTCTGCCATTTTTAGTCCAAGTTGCCCAAAATTCCATATTCCTAAGTTAATACCAGTGCATTGATTACTTTTCTCTCTTGCTGAGACAAAATACCTGACACCCAAAATTAAGGAAGGAAAAAGGTTTACTTACCTCACAGTTTGTAAGAGGTTTCAGTATGTAATTAGCTGGCTCCAAAGCAGGGTGGCATGGCAGAGGGGCAACAGTTCATGGCAGCAGAAGACAGCAAAAGCAAAACAGAAGAACAAGCCTCTTTTCCTCTCCTGTATTGTATGCAGGCTCCCCCACACACACACACGTGCCCTGGACAGGTGTTTCACACCATCTCAGTGCCCTCCTATTGCACAAGATGAGGATATTTGCAAGTGAGAACCCTGGGCCCCTGCCATGAGTCACTTAGTTAAAATTTCTAAACTGTCAAGTTGACTCAGTCAACATCCTAGGGCAGTAAAGGGCATGTCCTCTACACCCTAGGATGTAGAACTGCTGAGTTACTTAGTTAAGGTTCTATACTTGCAAGCTGATACAATGTATCAACCATTACAATCAGTAATATGCCATTTACATGCATCACTTTTAGTATTTTAATTATTTCATTACTTTGTTCATGTATCAAAGTTTAAAAGAATAAATATGTGTGCTGTGGAAGCACGCACAAAATTTGAACGATTTCAAATGGTTTGTAGTGCAGTCCCCAGTCTGCTAGCTCACTTAGTTCTTTTCCCCAGAGACGATGTTACTTGTCTGCTTTCTTCAGACTTAGCGAGTTTTGACATGTTCTATCCCCCTTTTTATAAGATTTCAAGTACAAATGTGCTGTAATTTTTTAGACCATTCTAGTTATCTACTCTTGGATACTTAACATTTTTAAATGATCAAAGCTTAGAGACTTAAAATTGTTTTGTCATCTCATGGTTCTGGGTGAGTTTAGTAGGGGGTTCCTGTACAGCCAGTACTGCAGGTGGATCATCTTCACATCCGTGTGTTGATGTAGGCTGCTGCTGGGACCTCCGCTGATACTGTCAGCCCCTGTGGTGTCTTTGCCTCCTGCCCTGGGGTTTTCCTCACAGAATATTGTGGCTGGGTTCAAGACCAAGTATGTCAAAAGTACCAGGTTAAAGCTAGATGGCCTTCCATGATTTAGCCTCAGAAATCACAGATGGTACCCGTTCTGTTCTTGTTAGTCTTGTGCGGATTCAGGGAGGAATGCCAGAGATGTACGGTATGAGGAAGGTGGGGCATGAGCTCCTAGGCCGGCCGTCTGGGAAAATGGAAGCCGCTGTGACATTGATCCGTTTCCTAAGAGCTGCTTCCTTTTTCTTCATCATAGTCACACTGTTGTGTTCTGTTGTGTTACTGGTAAGATTTCTCAGTACTGTATTTGCGTTTCTTTATTTTTAGCTGTTCCTTTATCGTTAGAAACTTAGTCCTTTTTGTTTGCTACTTTGCATAATCATCTGATACTAGATACTATTTTACAGTCTCCATATCTCCCAATTTATTTCTCTAAGCTAAACATGCAAGAATCTCTGTCAAGGCCAATAACTTTCTAAAGCTTTGGAGGAAGCAATCTGATGGGTTAGGTTCTTGAACCAGCAGATAGAAGAAGAAAGCCTCCTTTGCAAAAAATACCTTGGGTACTATCCTCAAACACTTTACAAGGTTCATAAAATACTGTTGGACTATGAAATAAAGTTTGTATTGTTGGTAAACTATTTCGTAGACACTCATCTGTGTGTGTGTGTGTGTGTGTGTATTTTTTTTAAGCTAAACCAATTTCATTAACTTTCTGTGCTACTTGGGAACTGGTTTCTGACACTGATTACTGACTTGTTTTTGAGACAGCTGTCATTATGTTGGCTGGTTTTGGATACCTAAGGTCAGGTGATCCTCCTACCTCAGCTTCCTAAGTAGCTAGCTGGGGCTAGAAGCCTGCACCTTCATACCCTGTCCACTTAATTGGTTGTAACATGTTGCCTTGTATTTTCCCCCCTTTCATTTCTTTACCTTTACTAATGTGTGCTTTTATTCTGCTTCCCAATTCAGTTTTTGAGAGTAACATAAGTTCAGCATGGGTTTATGTTCCTGTTAAATTCCAGTCCTAGCTAGGCATGGTGGTACATCTGTAATCCCAGCACTCTTAATAGAAGGATTATCATGAGTTCAAGGCCAGCCTAGGCTACATAGTGGAGTTCAGAGCCATCCTGCACCACATAGCAAGACCCTGTCTCAAAAAAAAAAAAAAAAAAAATCCAATCCTGTGAGTATTGTGTCCTGTATTGAAATAATCATAACCATAGGCTTTTAGCCCTGAAGATTGAAATACTAGTTGATGTTCATTATAGTGGGATCAGGTGTACAGCACCATCTTAATGTGTTAAAGTCTTGCTTTTTTGCGGGGGTTGTTATGGTTTGTATCTGCATGTCCCCCCAAGTCCTCATGCAGTCATGAGGTGGGCTTTTAGAGTTTTGATCCATGGTCCAATGCTGGGGTTAGAGGTGTGAGAGCTACACCCGCCCTGGGGCAGATAGTTGACATGTGTAAGGGAGAGGAAGAGGCTGCTTGCCACCAGCCATTACCCCCTTTTGTGTTTGTTGGTTTGCTCTGTTCTGCTGCCATAAACATTTGCCCTCTGCCTTGGAACCAGCCATGTATGGACTGAAACCTCCACAAACTGAAAGCTAAATAAACCTTTCCTTCCTTAATTTTGGGCATTTGGTATTTCGTTTCAGCAATGAGAGGAAAGTAACCAAGATGCGGGGCGGTGAGAGAGGGTCGCACTGTGTAGTGCAGGGTAACCTTGAACTCAGTTGATCCTCCTGCCTCAGCCTCCCAGCTGCTGGGATTATACATGTGCCATCATGCTTGGCAATGTGTTAAACTTCTAAGACCTTTCACCTTACTTTGTCTTTTTTTTGTGTATGGTACCACGAGTTGGGCCCAGGTCTTCTCATGAGCTATATCGCCACCCCTTTTTATTTTTATTTTGAGGCAGAGCCTTGTAAAGTTGCCCAGGTGGGGCTTGAGTTTGTGATCCTCCTGCCTTAGCCTCCCAGAATACTGGTATTATAAGTGGGCACAGCGCCATACCCAGTTGCTCTGTGGCTGAGTTATATTTGTTTATGTATTGTAGATGCTGCCTCTTAACAGATGATCACTGCTTTTTTAAGAATAAATTGTTTTTATTTTTGTGTTTGTTGTTTTGGTAGTGGGAATTGAACTCATGACCTCAGACTTGGTGGGTAATGCCACTGAGCTATGTCCCCAGCCCTTAAGAATAAACTGGGTTTCTATAATCCAGCACTTGGGAGGCAGAGATAGGAGGGTTACCCGCGTTTTGAGACCAGCCAGGACTACATAGTGAGACCCTGTCTCAAAATGAACCCCCATCACACAGACTAAAAAAAATAAGAATGAGCTGTGCATAGGGTATTGATAGATGACCTTTTAAGGTGGATTTATCTTTTAGAAGATTGCTAGCTTTTAATATGTAATGTTTATATAATTTTTTACCTTGTTGCTAGGCTTTTGAAGTATTTTGAGTTTAGTCACCTAAATATGCTTTACTGTATCTGGTCTGCTCTATTTTTATCTCCCCTTTCTTTCTTGATTTAATTGAAATGTAACTTACATGGCTCTCATTTTTTTGTCATTCCCTGGTGCTTTATGTAACAGTTTTCTGGGAACTAAAGACAGCCTCGCTTATTTCCTTACTGTCTGCCCTGCCGTGTGCCACTCATATTCGCAATTAATTTGCTCATCTGAAGTTAGTGTGCCTCTCTGAGAAACTCCTTACCATGCTAAATTTCTGCTTCTGGTTTCCCCCAGAAAACCAGTTTCTACTTCCACTGACTACTTGTAGTTTTGGTGAGCTGTACTAGAGGATTAACCCAGAGACCCTGCCACTCAGCTACGTCCTTAGACCTTTTTATTTTTCATTTTGAGACAGGGTCTTGCTAAATTGCCTTTGCTAGCCTGGAATTCTGGATCCTCTCGCCTCGGCCTGCTGGGTCCGACTAGGATTACAGGCGCAAGCTTCCACACTGGCTTTCTTTTCAGTTTTGTAAGAGTTCTGAATCCTGCCAGTGATACAGCTCAGCAGCACAGAGCCTGCCTGCCAAGAGCAAGGTCATGAGTTCAATTCCCAGTGTCAAAAAAAAAAAGATTTCTGAGTCCTCAGCCTCTGAACGTTTTACAGAAGAACAGTTAATCTGCTACTTCAGGGGCTCTGCTACCATTTGTGTTTCTCCTCTCTACTGCCTGTTCATGTACATACACTATTTCAGCCTGTGTGTGTGATACAATGTGGATATAATACGTGCATTATCTTTTTTCAGTTAAAAAGGTTATAACTAGTCCTAAGTGCTACTTAATATTTACCAAGTTACTAGTGTTATTCACTTGATACAATTAGGTTAAGTGTTTTTACATTCTTTGAGCATAAAGTTTTGTTCTATCTACTTTCTGACCCCTGTACCATCTTTTATAGAAATTCCATGAAATTATTAGATTAACAAATACCAGTATTTTATGTTTTTTGCTACATATTGCCAAATTCTTTCCAAGAGTTTTATACCAATAGCAAGAGTCTTAATCTTGGCCACATCCTTTTTATTTTTATTTTATTTTGCTAATTCAAGAGATATGATTTTATTCATTATTAGTGACATTGACTTTGTTGTATTCCTTTTGTGAATTATTTTTACATATTTATCTTTAAAGCATATATAGTTTTTCTTGAGATTGATTACCTGTATACATACTAAAAATAATCCTGAAGTATAGTGGTACTTGCCTGTAATCACATGCTGAGGCAGGAGGATCACTGCAAATTTGAGGCCAGTCTGGACTACACAGTGAGTTCAAGACCAGCCTGAATTGCATACAAAGACCTTATCTCAAAAAAACCAAAATATAAAAATAAATCAATCATAGTATTCACTGTAGAAATTTTTCTGGGTGTTTTCACCCATGTGTTTTGGATATGTGACATATTTTGTAATCTCATTTTTGTGTTATCAAATTCAGTAGTATTATGTAGGTTTTTTGGTTAATTGTAATAATATTTGTTAAATTTAAAAGATAACATAATCACTTGAAAGTCCAGGGATGTGGATCAGTATTAGAGTGCTTGCCTAGGAGTGCGGCCCTGAGCTCAGTCGCTAGCGTTGTAAGGCATAGTAGTAATAATCTGATGGCCAGGGATATTATTAGCTCCTTAGTATTTTAGTCCCTTACCCTCTTCTGTTTGGTTCAGGTAGGATCACTGTAGTTGTTGGGGAGAAACGTTCACTTTATTCCTGTTAATTTTTTATTTAAAGGGATCAGGGTGTTTTTCCCCTTGTCCAGTGCACCTTCCTTCCTTATTATTTTTTAGCATCTTAAACATTATAAGCCTTTGCTATTTACAGATTTAACATTTAGGGTTTCACTTAGTCTTCACTGACTCCCAAGGTGAGTCTGACACAGAAATTTGCAGTTTTGCCGAGAATGAAGTGTATCATGATGGCCACCAGGCTCACTAATAGGAGCACATTATGTAGCTCAAAGAGGGTGTCTGTCAGACAGGCCAGCACCTGCATCTCAACGCAGCTTTGTTTTTCTCTGCTTGTCATCGCACACACAGTAACTCGAAGTGATAAAAGCTGTTTCTTTGTGAAATATGGGCCTGAAAAGAAAACCAACTGCTAGTGCTGGTGATGGAAGTGAAGAGAAAATGAAGAGGTCTAAGAAAGTGATGGTTCTTAGCCAGAAAATAGACGTTTTGGATAAATTAAAGTGGTTTTGCAGATTCAGGTAAGTTTGTAATTGATTAATGTTGCTATAGTACTGATGCAGTTTGTATTTTAAGTGGCAGAATTTATAACTTTATAAATTATTAGTAATGTGTATTTAGAAGCACATTAGCAGTTGAAAGATTTCACTTGGGTGTTTCAGTCATACTGCACTGAATCTTAGTTAGCCCCTTAGTGGTTGACAGCTCGGGCTCTGGAGAGCCACTGCCGTCTTGGGAGACACTGCACCTGTTGTTCAGTGTGGCCTGTCATGCTCGGGTAATACTTCCGTCCTTTTAGCACTGTAGCACCTTTCACCTAATTTTGACATGTGGTACTTACTCTTGCATCTCTTCTACTGGTCTTTTTCTCCTTCCCAGAATTAAACTTTTTAACTTATATATGAACAATAACACAGTATTATCAAGTCAAAAATGAGTGTTTTTGACTTGGTGTTTTCTGCCAGGCGTGGTGGCTCACATCTGTAATTCCAGCACTCAGGAGGCTGAGGCAGGAAGATCCTTGCGAGTTCAAGGCCAGCCTGGGCTACAAAGTGAGCTCAAGGCCAGCCTCAACTACATAGCAAGGCCCTGTGTCAAAAAAACAAAATGAAAACAACAAAAGGACATGGTGTTTTTGTTAGAGATTATGCTCGTTGTATAAGGTTGGTTATTCCTTACCAAAAAATATTTGGGACCATTTTATAGAATATTTTTAATAATTTTGTGCGTGAAACAGTTGCATGGTATAGAATTTACTGCTGTAGTATATTGTTGCTCCTAAATTTTTGATTTTTCAGACGTGCACCCCTCCCTCTGGAGATAGGGTCTCACTGTGTTACCCAGGTAACCTGGTATTTATGATCCTCATTAGTAACTGGGATTATAGGCATGTGCTGCAGTACCAGCCAGATTTTCAGGTTAGGGATGCTCAATCTGTATAATAATTTAGAGAGTTCCCAGGAACTCTATTAAAATGTTACTTAAATCACCTGTAAGTAGTGCCACACTTTTTTTTTAACAGAGGTCTCACTACATAGTTTAGACTGGCCTTAAACTCATAGTAATCCTACAGACTCAGTTTCCCAAGTCCTGGGATTTCAGGTGTACATCAACGCACATTTTTAAGCTGTATTTTTTTAGCAGATGTTTCTTAACACTCTGTGAACTAAGTAGGACTTCTGTTAGATGCTGGTTGTAGAGAAGAGCTAATAGTCATTTCTCAAGGAACTCCCCAATCACAAGGGAAAGTAAAAAAATTATAAAAAGTGAGAAGCATGTTATTATACAAGGAATGCTGGGAGCAGAATTATGAGATACTAAATAATTAGGGTCCAATGAAGAGGAATTTCTAAGTGGAATTGAAGAATAGTTGTATACGTTCTAATTGGGCTAATTCTCCCTTTCAATGCGTTTTCATCCGGTTACTGCATGTATATTACAATGATGGTGACTTAAGCCTGTTTCAGCCAAATTAAAGAACTCAGCTATTTTATTTTAGCTGATACCTTTGGATTTTCACAGTCTTCTTTCAGCTTTCTCTTCCCAATAATTATTACTTTTGTTATTATAAGAATGTGAAACAGCGCGGCTGCTCCGCTGTGGGCCCCGCGGATGATCCGCAGTGGGCCCCGCAGATGATCCGCAGTGGGCCCCGCGGCTGCTCCGCTGTGGGCCCCACAGATGATCCGCAGTGGGCCCTGCGGCTGCCCCACAGTGAGCCCCGGTGCTGCTCTACAGTGGGCCCGGTGGCTGCTCCGCTGTGGGCCCCGCTCAGGGCACCTCATGGACTGGACCCGCCCCCACCCATAGCACAATGACAGGGTGGAGCCGGGCGGTCTGCTGTGAGCATATGTGCTTTCCCACCTCTAACCATGGCAGTTTGTATAAACCCATGTATGTTATAGTATAGTCTGAGGCAGCTATATCTCTTCTCAAGGCGAGAGTCCAAGGATATAGATAAACCCAGGAGTACAGTTATTATCACAGGGAAGATGACTGATTGAGTGGTAGGCCAACGGAGATGAGGGAGGAGAAAAATTGAATGATCAAATGGGCCATCATCTGTGTAACCTGAGTAATAAAGGTGAAGGTAACATTATGTAGGACAGCATCCAGAGCTAACTCCCTTCTATGTTCTCTATAATCCTGTATTTCCTCAGTCGTTTTTGTATTAACAGAAGTGAAGATAACTTTATATTATACAGCATCCAGTGCAAATTCCCTACTATCTTCTCTATAATTTGGTATTTCCTTTAATGTTTTTGTGTTAACTAATGTG
>PVLD010024511.1:0-25340 GCA_004027595.1 Dinomys branickii
ATTCTGTAAAAAAAAAAAAAAAAAAAAAAGATTATACACCATGACCAAGTGAGATTCATCCCAGGGATACAGGGATGGTTAAACATACATAAATTAGTAAATGTAATACACCATATCACCAGAGCCAAGGACAAAAACCATATGATCATCTCAATAGATGCAGAAAAAGCTTTTGACAAAGTCCAGTACCCATTAATGATAAAAAACCCTACAGAAAATTATAATATATGGTCTTTATTTCAATCTGATATAAGCAATCTATGACAAACCAATGGCCAACATCATACTAAATGGACAAAAACTGAAACCTTTCACTCTAAAATCAGGAGCAACCAGGATGTCCACTGTCTCTGCTCTATTCAACATAGTTCTGAAAACTTTAGCCAGAGCAATTAGACATTAGAAATAAATAAAAGGAATAATGATAAGGAAGGAAGAAGTTATATTATCATTATTTACAGGTGATATTCTACATAGAAAACACCAAAAACTGTATTGAAAGACTGTTAGACTTTTTTTTGTCTTTCTGAGACAGGGTCTCACTATGCAGTTCAGGCTGGCCTTGAGCTTACTTTGTAGCCCAGGCTGGTCTCGAACTCACAACGATCCTCCTGCCTCAGCCTCTGGAGTGCTGGGATTACAGGTATGTGCCACCAAGCCTAGGAAGACTGCTAGATTTAATAAACAAATTCAGTAGCTTAGCTGGATATGAAGTCAACACTCAAAAATCCATAGCCTACCTATATAAGAATAACAAACTCACTGAGAGAGAAATTAGGGAAACAACATCGTTCACAAAAGGATCCAAAAAAAATGAAATACCTAGGGATCAATCTAACAAAGGATGTAAAAGACCTCTACATTGAAAATTACAGTGCTCTGAAAAAGGAAATTGAAGAAGATATTAGAAAATGGAAAGATATCCCTTACTCTTGGATGGGAAGAACCAGTATAGTAAAAATGGCCATACTTCCAAAACTGTTATACAGATTTAGTGCAATTCTGATTAAAATTCCAACAGCATGTCTCACAGAATTAGAGAAAACAATCCTAAAATTCATTTGGAACCAGGTTACAAAGTGAGCTCAAGGCCAGCCTGAACTGCATAGTGAGACCCTGTTTTAAAAAGACAAAAATTGTGTAAGCAACATATTGTCTCACTATTGTAAGAACCTGAAAGAGTGAGTAAAAATTAGGAGGTAGGACAGACATTGTGAAATGAAAGGAAAATGCTCAAAAGTAAAGAGCAACTGGGGTGAGTGAAAAGAGAAAGGAAAGAAAGGGAAATTATGTATGTATAAAGGGAAATTATGTATATGTATATACAGGATAGCTAACATAGTTGAACTACTGACTTCTACTGCTTTACTGAAAGGAACAGTTAATGATTAATTATTTTGATCAATCTTGCATGTCTCTATTTGTTCTCCTGAGAAACCATTTTGAAAATATCAGTACATAATACAACAACCATTGTTAATTTCCTACTACTTTGACTGTAACTCTGTATTGCTTGTATTGTTCTTATGCTATTTTATAAATGTCTGTCTGATAATATGTTTTCCTTCTTTTATTTTTAAAATAAAAAATAAAAAGACAATAATAATAATAAATTTTTAAAAAATGAAATGGTATGGTACTGGCAAAAATATAGTTCTGAAGATTGAAGGAACAGATTAGAAGATGGAGAAACAACTCCAGATATACTCAGCCACCTTATATTTGACAAAGGTACCAAACACCTTCATTGGAAGAAAGATAACCCCTTTAATAAATGGTGCTAGAGCTGGGCGTGGTGGCACATAACTATAATCCCAGCACTTGGGAGGCTGAGGCAGGAGGATCATTGGAAGTGCGAGACCAACCTGTGCTACAAAGTGAGCCCAAGGCCAGCCTGAAGTGCATAGCAAGATCCTGTCTCAAAAAGACAAAAATAAATAAACGGTGCTAGAAAAACTGGCTCTTCACATGCCCAAGATTAAAACTGGACCCATGTCTTTCATCATGCACTAAACTAAATTTGAAATGGATCAAATATCTTGATATTAAAATAGAAACATTAAATCTGCTGGAAGATAGAATAGGTAAAACTCTTGAAAACATTGGTGTAAGCAAAGACTTTATCAATAAAATCCTAATCACACAGGAACTATCACAAAGAATCAACTGGGATCTCATCTCGTTAAAAAGCTTTTGCACAGCAAGAGAAACCACCAACAGAGTGAAGAGACAATCCACAATATGGGAAAAAATGTTTGCCAGCTTTTCCTCAGACAAAGGATTATTATCAAGAGTAAAGAACTCAAAAAAATTAGACCTCCCAAATTTACAGATCCAATCCAAAAATGGGCATCTGAAATGAATATATACTTCTTAGATGAAGAAATACAAATAGCAAATAAATATAGAAAAAAAATTCAACATCATTGGTCATTCCAAGAGATGCAAATTAAAACAACACTGAGATTTCATCTCAACCCAGAAAGAATGGCTATCATCAAGAAATCAAATAATTACAAATGCTGGTAGGCTGGCAGCACTGTTGGTGCTGCTTTCTCCACTGTTGGTGGGAGTGTAGACTGGTGCAACCACTGTGGAAATCAGTATGGAGATTCCTTTAAAAACTAGGATTAGTGGTTCCATTTGGCCCAGCTATTCCCCTTCTGGTTATCTTCCCAGAAGAATTAAAAATATCATACCACAGTGATATATGTGCACCTATGTTTATAGCAGCACAATTTGTAATAGCTAAATCTTGGAAACAATTCAAATGCCCATCAGCTGAGAAATGGATAAAAAAAGTTGTGGTCTTTTTGTACAATGGAGTACTATTCAACCATAAAGGATAAACTGGAGACTTTTATAGGTAAATGGATGCAAATCGAGACCATACTCATAAATGAAATAAATCAGACTCACATGTGTGAACATTATATTGTCTCCCTAGTGTGAGAAGCTGAAAGCATAAATAAATCCAAATGTACAATAGCTACTGTGAAATGGGAAGAAACTGTTCAACATAAAAGAGAAACTGGGATGGGGGAAAGGAGAAAAGGAGGGGAAAAGCTAAAAAAAATATATATATATGTATATATATATATATATACACATATAGTAGTTAAGATAGTTGTACTAATTTCTCTCAGTTCTTTGAAAAGAAAGGTTTGAGGGCTGGAGGTATAGCTCAGTGGGGTAAGTGCTTGCCGCTAAGCACTAAGGCCCTGAGTTCGATCCCCGGTCCCGGGGGAAAAAAAAAAAAAAAGAAAAGAAAGGTTTGTGCTAATATTGTTTTGACTATTAAATGCCTATATCTTGTACTCTGAGTAACTAATTTAAAGATACAATACACAATGTATTAACTATTTTGACTCTCCTATTATCTTGTTTTAAATTTTTATTTTTTCTCTTTAACATTTAAAAAAACAATTTAAATGGGCCATGTGAACAATAAGCATTTGTGTTAACATCATAAGTGTCTATAAGACAACTTAAGTGGAACATTTGAAGGATAATGTATACCTCAAAGTCGCCACACACAAATGTGCACATCAGGCCAAATCATACAAACCCTTTATGTTTCCATACCTTCAGGCTTTTATTTACAAGTGTTGTGTAAGCCTCAACCATATGAGCTCTCATATAGTAATTTTTTTTTTATATCAGGAATCAAACTCAGGACCTTCCACTTGCCAGGCAGGCGCTTATGCCATAGAGCTAAATCCCCGGCTCATACAGTAATGTTTTAAGGCAGTTTAACTACTCCCAAAAACCTAACAACAGATTTTGCATGGAAAGCCCAAAAAGAATCTAAAATTTACAATGGCAGAAATAAAAAGTAAATGGATATGAACTCAAAAATCTTTAATGAAAGATTTTTATTTCTTTAAAGAAAAACATCTTGGGGTAACCCACTCAGGCCCCCCTTCTGTCCCTCTCTTGGACAGAAGCTTTCCTTCTCTCAATAAATATATTCTGCTCTTAACCTCCGTTGTTCCTAAAATTCATTCTTTGATTTTAGAGAACACAAACTTGTCTCATATTGTTTAGGTTGGGAGTTTTTATTTTCCTGTATCAAAATGACCCTTCTGCCAGGATGGCTAGGCTGTCTGCAAAATATGCACCTCCTCCGAGGAACACACAAGCAGCCAAGTCATTGAGAAGATCCTGAAAATGATGGAGAAGAGCGAGTTGTGGAAAGTCAAGCCCCGATCAACATGCCATGCAGCGTAGCTTCCTCCAAAGACACAGATCCTCTGAATGACTCATCTGGACAGATGGAGCAACATGTTCTTCCCAGTGGCTGAGCCATAATTGCAAGTGAGCCTGGCTACACAAAATAAAACTTCTGCTTTCCTGTGAATGCCATTCTTACTCATTACCTTTTTCTCCTAGACTAAATACTCTATTAGGTCAAATAGTATCCTCTGACTAAAATGAGAAACAGGTTTTCTACCTGACTATTATTTCCCATAAAGCTCCCAAATAATTTTCTGAGATGTACAAAATGGTGTAAAATTATAACTTGAAAAAATAAAAAAGAAAAAATCTTTAATGAAGCACCCATAGGTACTATAACCAGGTACTGATAAAACAGATTAAACAGGCAAACCAGAAAACATATAGAACATGTGAAATAAATACATTCAAGCAGAGTACACTGTAGATGTATTAGCCATGTTGAATTATAATAATCTTTTATACATTTAGGTTTATAACTATAAATAGACCAATCAGAATGTTTCCTAGGAATCATCAATTAGGACATTTTATGTAAAACATAACAATGTTTTTCTGCACTATATTAAAACCTACCCTGAGTTTTCTTGTTAGTTAACTTTATACATTTATAACTAATAGAGTTGTAAATTCTAGATGGAACCTTTGTTTGTTGTTCCTCCTTATTATAAACCTGAGTTTAAAGTCAGGTCTGTTTTATGTCGGTGAAAGCGAGGACTTATTTTAAGAAGGATCTCCCTTGGTGATCTATCTTAATCTTTGGAATAGCTGCTACCGCAGTACAGGTCCCCTTCCAGCTGATGAGGGGTAGAGTTTGTATCAGAATCTTTACAGAAGTGCTCCTTTGAAAGCCAGAACATTTTTATGTAAAGTGCTCCCAAAGGTTAGACCTGTAAAAGGTGTAGTGTTGCAATTTATACTCTCCTTTGGCAACCGCTTTTCCCACTTTCTTTCTCTCATTTTCCAGGGGGATGTTTAGGGCCAGTATGGATACTATTTTTATTGTTGTTGTTGTTGTTTTCTTTTTTGAGACAGGGTCTTGCTGTGTAGCTCAGACTCACTATGTAGTCCAGGCTGGTCTCAAATTTGTGGCAATCCTCCTGCCTCAGCCTCTCAAGTGCTGGGATAAGAGACATGAGCCACCATACCCAGCTCCAGTGTGGATGTAGAAAAAGACTAGATGGTACTTCTTTGGAGCTGGGGTTCAAAGGAGCCCTAGCTTTCAAGTGTGCATTCCATGGGATGGGGGGAGTTGCATTCCACATCAAGTTCTCACTGCTGAGTCCTTTTAACTCAGTTAACCCAGTTTTAACCCAGTTTTCCCATTCTGAAAACCAAGGAGAGAGGAGGTGTTCCTGCCCACCCTGCTTGTTCTGTCTCTGTACCTGTGGCGTCCCTCACAACTGACCCATCCAGTGCCAGTGGCAGTGAGCTGGAAGTGCTTGAAGACAGAGAGTAGAACCACTCTTCATGGTCCTGCGCCCCTTTCCTTAAGATCCTGTGACATCTTGGCTTATGCTAGGCATAGGCTTTTCTTTTCTCAGCCCTCAGCATGCATCTGCGTACAGGACTTAGTTGCTGGCTGGTGCTCTGGAAGAAATCACGGTAAAGAAAGAGGCAGTTCTCTTGATATAGTGATGATACAGGACTCCCAAATACAAGGGAGATATTATAACTCCTGACCTGCTGGATGTCCAATACACCAAGTTTGCGTTCCCTACATTTGAAGAATGAATTCTAAGGAACAATGGAGGTTAAGAGTAGGATGTATTTATTGAGGCAAAGATAGCTTCTGTCTAAGAGAGACAGGAGACCTGGAAAGTGGGTTGCTGCAGACCCCACTTATAGGGGAGGCTTTATAGAGCAAAATCATGAAGTGAGCATGAAATCTGAGGTGGGTATATGAGAACAAAACTATGGTCAACCAATAAGACTACAGGTACAGCTGCTTAGGTAATATTGATCCAATGGGCAAGCAAGTCAGGTAGCATGCTTGCCTTGAAAGAACGAGAACCTTTCCTGGAAGGCTAGGTAGAGGTCCCGGTCCCCAACCCAGGTGATTGATGCATATTCAGCTATCTTTCTTTCTTTTTAGTTTTTTTGAGACAGAGTCTCACTACATAGTTTAGGGTGGGCCTGAACTCACAATGTAGTCCAGGATGGCTTTGAACTCACAGCAATCCTCCTGCCTCAGCCTTTCAAGTGCTGGGATTACAGGCATGTGCCACCATGTGCAGGTTGGTGCCTGTTGTTTAGCCCTAAATTCCTAGGAGTCGTCTTTCCATCTGAAGTCTGGCCTTCAACAGTGTGCCTCCACCCACAGATGCGTCTTCCACACTGACTCCCTGGATGGCCCAGCCCTGTCTGACTGCCTGTAATATTTCCACCTAACTTAGCTGTAATACTGTGAAGACTGGGAGTGCTGGCTATGGGCTCCCTCATACCCATTTTTCTCTAAAGCTGCCATCAAACTTGTGTCAGAGACTGCTTTCTGTTCTATCAGTGAAACTGTTTGTGCTGTAATGGTTCCACCTCAAAAGACCAGTTAGTACACCCCGACAGGCATGCTAACCCAACTGTAACTCTCTCTGCTTGGTGCTACTTCCCCCACCCTTGCTACACAAACCGCAGAGATAACTGGGACTAAGAGCTTTCTGAGGTTGGGTCTCTGGTCTTCATAAAACGTGCCTCCAAAAATAAAAAGAAAGAAGAGAAAGTTGAATTTAAAAGGACTCAGCAGTGAGATTTGTCCTCATCCTGCTTGTGCTGAGTTAATGGGAAACTTTGCCCAGGAGCCATCAGTCTTTTCAGACCAAGAGTGAGAGCACTGCGGGCTAAAATAGCTCCCTCACGGTGGAGGATCAAGTCAGAGAAGAAACAGACTGAGCAGGCTCACACCCGCTTGTATGTGTACAGAAAGGGGTCACGCCAGACTGGGCTAGTGAAACCAGTCCCGGGATTTAAGAGCAGCAGCCAGTGCTGATCGACTTTTAAATTGCCTGACAGGGTCCTAAGTTTTCATATGAAGCATGTTGTTCCCCAAATCTACTCTACCACCAGGCAAATGACAGGAGGCATAGGTTGTAAGGCTACCCAGTAAAAACAGAGTGTAATTCTCTGTCTCTTAAACGGAATCATGGTTAACAAGAAGATGCTGCAAGAAGAAAAGCACAATAAAAACTATGTAGGGCTTCTGCCTATTAATCTCGTATCTCAGTGGAACCTCCAAAATATGAAAGCTAATTCTGAACAAACCACATTTGTGGTCTCAATATCCATGAATCTTGAAGTTGTGAACCAAAAGGAAGAGGTTAGGAAAATTTTTATTGGAAAGCACGGAATGGAGAACCAGGCTCTTGGTTTCTTCAGGAGGAAAATCTAAAAAGGTAGAATTTCTTAGAAGGTTTTTTTTTGGTATCAGGAATTGAACTCACAACCTCGCACTTGTCAGGCAGGCACTGTGCCACTGAGCTATATCCCTGGCCCTTAGAAGGCATTTTAAAAACCAAATATTTACTAAAGATATTGCCTGTATAAAAACCATTGAGCATGTTGAAATGATTCTATTGATCAAAGAGGTGCCAGTAATGAAATTATGTTCACATTTAAAATTGGGTAGGGTTGGGTGCAGCTCAGGGTAGGGACTGCTTTGCATGTGTAAGGTACTGGATTCAATCCTCAGCTCCAAAAAAGAATAAAAATAAAAATCGTTTTATTTCAGGAAAAATGTGTACTGTTTACATAAAGATCTTGTTCTGTGGTTAAAATTCATCCCTTATTTGACTGAAAGATTGATTAAAACCAGTATTTCTTAGCCAGGCATGAAGGCATACATCTTTAATCCTAGCACCTTAGGAGGTTGGGGCAAGAGGACCACTGAGTCTGAGGTCAGCCTGGGCTACATAGTGAGACCCTCTCTCACCCAAAAAATAAATAAAACACTATTATCACTAAGAGTCAGCGCCATTTGTATCCACTTGAAGTTTTCCAGGTTCCATTCTGTACATATTTATGGTTTTGAAAAAAGGGCAAAAAGTAACCAAGGGTGACCCTAAATGTAAGCCCATCGGGAGGGTTCATGTGGACAGTATACAGGAAGACAGAAACAAAAGGACACAGGTAGAAAATATTACAGAAGGTGTTAGATACGCACAAAATTTTTATACGACTATGAAAAGCTCCCTACCTACCCATATAGTTCAGTAACTATCAACATATAATCAATTTTATTTCTGTTGCCCCGAAGATTATTTTAAAGCAAGCCAGACATCATTTTAATCCCTAAATACTTTTGGGTGAGCCGGGCGTGTTGTGCACGCCCGTTAAGCCCAGCACTCGGGAGGCTGAGGCAGGAGGATACTTGGCAAGTTGGAGACCAGCCTGCGGTACAAAGTGAACTCAAGACCAGCCTGAACAGCATAAGGAGACCCTGTCTCAAAAAGACCAAAAGAAAAAAAAAAAAAAGACCATAAATAAATACTTATGCATGAATCTCAAAGAAAGACAGTTAAATAGCATTAAGTACAATTACAACGGCTAATTTCTTTCCTTTTTTGAGACAAGGTCTTTCTTTCGGGGGGCTTGGACTGGCCTGGAACACGCTGCGTGCGCCGGGATGGCCTTGAAGTAATAAACACTCTGTTACACTTCTGTCCTCGTTTTGTCTTCGCTCTTGGGCGACAAACAAACAAGAGCAAAGGCCTCCAGTGCATGGGTAAGGAGCCGTCCCGTGGGTGCTCCAGCATCCACCGCTTCCGTGGAGCCGCCCGCCCCTCCCCCAGGCCGCAAGCGGCGCTGCCGTCCTCGTGCGACCCGGACGGAGGACTGCGCCCCGCAGGGGGACGTGGCGGGAGGTCATGGGCGTGGTGCTTCCGAAAGCACTCGCGGCCGCGGCACGCACGAGGGCCGGGCCACGCGGACGCAGGCGCCGGCGCTGTTAGGTAACCGGGGAGCTCAGGGGCGGGCCTCGAGCCGCCTGACCGCGCGAGGTGATCCGGGTGAGGCACGCGGTTGAACAACTGCCCGGACGCACGGGTGCGCTCCAGACCCGGCTCACGTGCGGGGCCTCGCAACCAGAAGCAGCACCGAGGCCAGGGCGCCGCCCCTAGAGTGTTACGTAAGTGCGTGAGCGGACGGCAGGCGTGGGGGCGTGTCCGGGGCTTGAGCCCTCGTGACGGACGGGCAAGGGGCCAAGGTGCTAACCGCCTGCCAGGAGGCCTTGGGATCGTACGTCAGCCCGAGCTCGGGGAGGGGAAGGGGCGGATCCGATCCCTCGGGGGCCGCCAATTGGCTGCGTGACGCCGGCGCCCGGCTTAAGGGCGGGGCCGCAGGGCCGCCAAAGTCTGAGGTAGCTACCGGCTTTTGAGAGACGGTCATGGCAGCCCGGGCCGGCCAGAGAATCTTTACGAGGGCAGCCTCGGGATGCCGCGTGGGGCCGGCGCGGAATACCGCGAGGAACGTCAGGTGAGGAACCCGGAGGCGTGGGGGCGCGTTTCCGCCCGGGCTGGCGGGCCGGGGGACCCGAGGCTCCGGCGTTAGGGCGTCGGCCGAGTTGACGCCGCGCTCGGGGGCCTCGGGGCGGCTGAGGTCGTGTTCGGCTGCCGCGCCGCATTCTGGTCTTCTACGCGCCGTGGGGTCGGGTGCGCAGCGGTAGAGGGGGGCCCTCCGCGAGCGACAAACGACAAACTGGCTCTTATCGCCGCGCTGCCACTCGAGTTCTTATAACCTTGAGCCGGGGCTGCCCTCGATTTTCCGGGTTGGGTCCGTGGGCAGGCGGGGGTGGAGCCGAGGGCGGGGAGGAAGCCGTGCTTTCCCCCTGCGTACCCTCGCGCGTAGTTGGGAAGGGAGACACCCCGGGAACTCGTAGGACGTAAGCAGTATCGGATGGAGGGAAGAAAAGCACAAATTGGGAGAGCCTTGGGCATTAGTTTTAGTGGAGAACTTAAACACCAGCAACCTTCGACCTCCAAATCCTTTCAGACAAATACTGAGTGAAATAGAAATACAGTGGGGCCAGGTGTAGGGGCGCACACCTGTAATCCCAGCAGTCGGAAGGCCGAGGCAGGAGGGTCGTTGAGAGTTCAGAGTTCGAGACCAGCCTGGGCTACCAAGTGAGCTCAAGGGCAGCCTGAACTGCATAGCGAGCTCTTGTCTCAAGAAGACCAAAAAAAAAAAGAAAGAAATATAATTGGATGTGGACTCCTGCTTTAGGAAGTAACGTCAAAAAGTACTTCCAAGCAGAAGCGCACTCCTCCCCGTGCTTTACATCTTCTGTTACTCTTAATACGTATCGGAGTGCAGGTAAGTAGTCACATTCCCATAATTTCTGACCTTTGGTATAATAGAATTTTAGTATTGGTAGGTTACTTATTTTATATGAAGAAAAGCTTTCCTCAGTGTGGTTTGGTATTCATTTCACCGTTTAACTGGGGGCTGGGGATATAGCTCAGTGGAATAAGCACCTGCCTAGCAAGTGCAGGGTCCTGAGTTTGATCCCCAGTACCACCAAAAAAAAAAAAAAAAAAAAAAGAGTTCACCGTTTAACTGTGACTATGACTTATGGCCCTTCATAGTATAGGTTTTTTTTCCTCTCTTTTTGAGACAGGGTTTCGCTGTGCAGTTCAGGCTGGTCTTGAGCTCACTTTGTAGCCCAGGCTGGTCTTGAACTCGCAACAGTCCTCCTGCCTCAGCCTCCCAGTGCTGGGATTACAGGTGTGCGCCACCATGCCTGGCCCTATAATATAGTTGACTAGTTTTTTTTTCTCTTGGTACTGGTGGCAATGGAGCCCAGGCCCTGTACACCCTCAGCATGGCATTGTACCACGGAGCCGTACACCCCAGGCCTCGTTATTCTTGCTAGTATGTGAAAAGTGGATGTGTTATCTGTATCACTGTAACCATAGCATGCGAAGTGGTCAGGAAATATGTTAGTGTGCATTTTGCACAGGTAATTCCATTAGGATTGTAAGCAGATTGTGTAAGGGAATCTTTGGAGGAGTGTGAGAAAGCAGTACATGACCTTAGTACAAGACCACGTACAGTGAAAAAGTAAGCCTCGTGGCCAACCAGAAACCTAATTTGTCTCTTTTCAAGCGTATACATGTAGTGTATATGTGATACAAGCGGTGCTGTGGTGCTCTGCCCTTGAGCTACACCTCAGCCCCCATTCAGCTTTTATAAACAACTTTATTTGTTCAGATACTCCTTTTTTGGGTACCGGGAATTCAAGACCTCTCGCTTGCCAGGCAGGTGCTATGCTGCTGAGCTACATCCCTGAGCCTGTTTGTTCAAATATTTTGATATTATGAAGTCTACTTGGTCTGTTTTTCTTTTTCTTGCTGTCTTCCTCTTTCTCTCTTTCTTTTTCCGTTTATTTGGGCTTGTTTGTTTTTATATTTTTAAGCTGTATTCTTAGGTATTATCTTTTTATCTTTTGGCTGCATATTACAAATTTTTAGCCTGTCTTTAATTTTCTCTTCTCCAACTAAATGATAGGGTGTCAGTCTCTTTCAAAAATTTTCGTTTATTAAAATTTTTTTGTTTTATATGCAAGTCATTTTATATAAATAGTACATATGATAACATGAAATTTCACAAGGCCACTCTGTTCCCCTTTTAAAAAATAATTTGAGGCAGGTATGATGGCACACACCTATAATCCTAGTGCCTGAGGGGACTGAGGCAACAGGGTCACAAATTAGAGCCCAGAAAACTTAAGTAGAACTGTCTCTAAAAAGTATAAAAAGAACTGGGGACAGTGGCACACACCTGTAATCCAAACATGCTGAGAGGCTGAGGCAGGAGAATTACAAGTTTGAGCCCAACCAGGGCAAGTTAGTCACTTAGATAGACTCTGTCTCAAAATTTTAAAAACTTATTTATTTATTTGTTTGTTTGTTTGTTTGTTTATTGTCTTTTTGAGACAGGGTCTCGCTCTGCAGGTCAGGCCACTCTGTTCCCCTTTTAAAAAGTTATTGAGCTCACTTTGTAGTCCAGGCTAGCCTCGTACTTGCAACTATCCTCCTGCCTCAGCCTCCCCAGTGCTGGGATTACAGGTGTGGCCACCGCACCCAGCTGGAAATTTTTTTTTTTTTTTTTTACTGGGAATCGAACTGTGGACCTTGTGCTTGCCGGAGAGGTGCTTATGCCACTGAGCTGTATCCCCGGCCCGAAAAAATTTTTTTTTGAAAGGGTGGGGAATGTAGTGAAGCTCTGGGTTTAATCCCTAGTACTGGCCAAACAACTGCAGCAACAAATGAAACAAAACAAAACAAAACAAAACAAACTGAGAACTTGAGTTTGATTTAATCGAGTTGCTTTATCTTGGCCAGTAGTGCTTAACTCGGATCAGTTCCTCTTTCCAGCATTCTCTCTCCGTACTCTCCTTTTGGGCTGCTACACGGCTGGTACTCTGTTAGTTTATCTTTGTCTCTGGCACTGTGAAGCTTTTTGTTTATGTTTGGAATACTTCCCTCCCCCATTTATTTATATGTATGAATAATATATCTGCATATTAATGTGTGTATACACATATTTACTGTATACATATATACCTATTTTTCCTTTTTGTATGGCTATCTCATTATATTTCAGTTGAAGTATAACTTCTGAGGGCTTCCTAGGGCACTATCTAATGGAGGTCCTAATTACATGTCTCCATACCCATGTGTTTCTAGTACTTTTTTGAATCCTCAACTAGAATATCATCTTATTAGGAAAGGTTAAACATGTCTAGATAGACAAAGAGGATAGCAGGTATCTGTGTATAAAAGTATCCTGGAATAGCTTTTTTAAGAAATAATTGTAATACTCTAACTCAACCTATTTTTATATATATTTTGTTGAAAGAAAGAAAGTAAAGAACAGAAAAACAGTGCCTTGAATAGAGCCAGGGGATTTCTAATCTGCAAATGAGACCTAATTTCAAGTCTCATTGAAGTTGGTCAGAATTAAGGAGCTGGCAAAACTACGTGGATGTATAAGATGAATTGAAAAAGAGATCATGAGTGTGCTAGTGTGCATGGAATAAGAGCAGGTACAACTACAGGTTGGAAGTCAGTTTTCTGCAAGCGGTACCTTCAGTAACAGAAGCTTCTAACCTAATTGTAGCCTGTTATTTTTAGTTTTCTTTATGGTGCTGTAGAGGCTGTATTTTTCTATATCTGTGCTTACAGGAAAGAAAAAGACATTATGTATTTAGGACTATTGTAAAGTACAAAGTATAAATTTTTTAATCTATAATTTGCACCCTCTTATTTTCATTGTCATCCTAAATCAGGTAATTTTTGTCTTTTTTTAGATATTTAGCTTCCTGTGGTATACTGATGAGTAGAACTCTTCCATTATATACCTCAATTTTGCCTAAGGAAATACATGCAAGAACTTTCTTCAGCATCACTGCACCATTAATAAACAAAAGAAAAGAATATTCAGAGAGAAGAATTATCGGGTTTGTATATAATAGTAACTCCACTGAAAGAGCGCATTCACAGTATTTTGGAGAGAATTACACACTTTCTGGTTTATCTTTTTGTGTGTGTGTGTGTGTGTGGTGCTATTGACTGAACTAAGCCTTGCACATGCTAGGCAAGTGCTGTCCGACTAAGCTACACATTCCCAGCCCTGTAGTTTATTTTATACACTGAACTCTGCATTTTGTTGGTTGTTCTTTCCATACCCCTTAGTATTTTATGAATATAGTACTTCATAGATAGATTTAAATCTTGACATGTAAAGGAAATAATTTATGACCTGCATTTTTGTAAGCTGATTAGTTCAAACATATAGAAAGGCCCAAATACTGTCATAGTCTAAAATCATCCTCCCCTGCCTTTTTTTTCCTGGTACCCAGGGCCTTCACACTAAGCTATATCCATCCCTAGCCTTTGTTTAGGATTTTTTGTTGTTGTTCATTTATTTTTCAGACAGGGTCTTGCTTTATAGTGCAGGCTGGCCTTGAACTCACTGTGTAGCCCAGGCTGGCCTACAACTTGCAGCGATCCCCCTGCCTCAGCCTCTGGAGTGCTGGGATTAAAGGTGTGCATCGCCATGCCCAGGCCCTAGCTCTTATCTAGTTATTCACTCAAGATCTCATGAGATAGTTTACTAGATCACTTTGGGTTGAACTGTGTACACATCCCTGGCCTGGTATTTTACATTTCTGTGCTAGTGTTTTTCTCCAGCTCCTGTTAGTATAGGAAAGGGTTTGATTTCTGTGTAATTCATAATTGGTCACCTTACTGCATTCTAAATTGATTCTTAAATTGACACTCATATCCCTGCCAGTTGATAAATGTACCTAATACTTTTAGTACATATGCTTTGTATTCTCTGATTTAATGTTTTGTCTAATACTTTCAGAATTTTTATGTTCTGTAATAGGAATGCTTCTGATATTCCTTTTTTTTTTTTGGTCGTGCTGGGAATTGAACTCAGGCCCTTGTATTTGCCAGGCAGGCACTTGTGCCACCGAGCTATGTTCCTGGCCCTGCTTCTGATATTTCATCATCTTTAGAAGAAATCATAATTTTCCTCTTTTTTTGACAATTAATATGGTTAAAATAATAAGATTCTTGGTGTTAAATAATCCATATACCTCTCAATTGGTTGCTTTTGATTGTTACTGTTTTTAAAAATGTATTGCTTGATTTTATTTGCTGATGTTTTTCTTACAGTTTTTGTATCAGTACTAACTAGGTGATGTTGGTATGTAAGTTTTTGTTTTTGTACTTTTATTAGGTTGTAGTTACCAAATTATTATGCTAAATCATAAAAGGAATAGAAACTGGGCATGGTGGTGCATCCCTCTAATGCCAGCACACAGGTGGCTGAGGCAGGAGGATCTCCATGAGTTCAAGGCCACCTTGAACTGTATGGTGAGACCTTGTCTTAAAAAGAAAAACCCAAAAAGCAAACAAAAGGACTAGAAGATTTCCTTTTATTGTGTTCTAGAATAGTTTATTTTCCATTTTAAAATGAAAGTAGTATTTGCATCTTAAATGGAATGAAACTAGAAGTCAAAAGCAAGAGAAGCCACAGAAAATACACAAACACATGAAGATTGAAAACACTTTAGAGAATCAGTAGGTCATTGAAATCCAAGGGGGCAATTTAAGAATTTATAGAATCTGCCAGATGTGGTGGCATATGCCTCCAAGCACTTGGGACGCCAAGGCAAGAGGATCATCATGAGTTCAAGGTCAGCCTGGGCTGCATAAACGATTTCAAGGCCAATTGAACTACATATTGAAACCTTGTCTCTAAAAACAGGAAAATAATTTTTAGAATCAAATGAAAATGGAAACCCGAATCTCTAGGGCACAGTGAAGGTGTTTCAGCAGGAAGTTCACAAGTACAAATACTCACATCAAGAAATTAGAGTGAGGGCTTGGGATATAACTCAGTGGAATAAGCGCCTGCCTAGCAAGCGCAGGGTCCTGAGTTCGATCCCCAGTACCGCAAAAAAAAAAAAAAAAGTGATCTCAGATAACCTTATGGTAAATTTTCAAGGTTCTGGAAAAACAAGAACTAAAACCAGACCAACAGAAGGAATGAAAAAATAAAGATCAGAGCTGATATTAGTGAGATAGAGACTAAAGAAACAATATACAGGATCAATCAAGCAAGATTGATCTCAAAAGATAAGCAGGATTGATAATCCTTAGCCAAACTAACCAAAGGAAAAGACCCAATCAGTACGACCTGAAGTAAAAAGGGAGATGTTGCAACGGCCAACACAGATCCAGAAGATTAGGAACTACTTTTTATTTATTTATTCATTCATTCATTCATTCATTCATTTTTCGCCTTTTTGAGACAGGGTCAGGCTGGCCTTGAGCTTACTTTGTAGCCCAGGCTGGTCTTGAACTCGCAACAATCCTCCTGCCTCAACTTCCTGAGTGCCAACATGTCCGGCTCAGGAACTACTTTTTTGGGGCTGGGGATATAGCTCAGTGGAATAAGCGCCTGCCTAGCAAGCGCAGGGTCCTGAGTTCAATCCCCAGTACCGCCAAAAAAAAAAAAAAAAAAGGAACTACTTTTTTAACCTGTATTCTAATAAATTTGGGAATCTGGAAGAAGCAACTTGCCCAGACTGAAGCAAGAGGGTATAAACAGCCTAAACTGATCAGAACCGAGGAAGAAAAGGAGTTTAGAGAGTAAAGTCTCAGCAGTGAAAAGCCCAGGACCAGATGAGTTCACCGCTGAATTTTACTAGACTTTTGAAGAACTGACACCAGTGCTTTTCACTCTAGTCTGTGAAATAGGGAAAGAAACCTCCAAACTCACTCTGCAAAGCCAGCATCATCCTGATGCTACAACTGGACGTGGACACAACAACAACAAAAAACACAGGCCAACGTCCCTGATGAACATAAATGCAAAAAGCTCTAATAAAATACTCGCAAACCAGATTCAGCAACACATGAAAAGATCACATACTTTGATCAAGCTGCTTTCATGGAAGGATGGTTCATTGTATGCAGTTCAATAAGTGTGCTACATCACATAAATAGAATACAGGATAAAAATCAAATTATCACCTTACTTGACACAGGAAAGGCTTTTGACAACATGCAACATCACTTCATGATAAAAGCCCTGAAGAAATGAGGTATGAAAGGCCATATACAGCAGCCACACGGCCGGCATCATCTTGAATAGGGAAGATCTGAAAGCATTTCTTCTCAAGTCAAGATCAGGCAAGGATGTCTACTCACAGCGCCTGAGTCAGTACACTGCTTGAAACAAGAAAAAGAAGGGATACAAATAGGAAAGGAAGAAGTCAGATTATCTTTGTTTATAAACCATATGATCGTATGTCTAGGAGACCATAAAGACACCACCAAAAGACTTAGAATTGGTAAGTTAGCAAAGCACCAGAATATAAAATCATCATTAAGAAATGAATAGCTTTTCTGTGTTCTAACAGTAGACTAGTTGAGAAAGAAACTGTGATAATAATTCCATTCATAGTAGCTTTAAAAATAAATCCAAAAGTGTAGGTATCAATCTAGGCAAGAAGGTAAAAGAGCTCTATTGTTCAAGTGTCCTTATTACCAGAAACAATCTGCAGATTTAGTGCAATCCCCAACAAAATACCAATGGCATTCTTCACAGAACTGGAAAAACCAATCCTAAAATTGATACGGAAACAAAGAATATTCAGCATAAAGAGCAAGTTTGGAAGTGTCACAATTCCTAGTTACAAATTGTAAAGCCATAGTAACAGCATGGTATTGGCACACAAATAGACACATAGGCCAACAGAGCAGAATAGAGGGCACATTCCCCTCTGCAACTACAGTCCTGATTCTGGTCAAAGCAGCCAAAAATAAGGGTTGGAGATCAGAGCCTCTAACAAATGCTGAGGGAAGATTGGATAAAACTAGATCCCTGTCTTACCCTGAACAAAAATAAATTCAGAGTGGATTGAGACCTGTGTTTGAAACCTGAAACTTCGAATGTGCTAAAAGAAAACAGGGCAAACACTTCAAGCCATAGGCACATGCAGAGACTTCCTGAACAAGACTAATAGCACAAGACTCAACATAATGGGATTACATCAAATTAAAGTTTATGCAGCTGGGCATGGTGGTGCACACCTGTAATCCCAGCACTCAGGCGGCTGAGGCAGGAGGATTGTTGGGCGTTCAAGACCAGTCTGGGCTACAAAGTGAGCTCAAGGCCAGCCTGAACTGCATAGCAAGACGCTGTCTCAAAAAGACCAAAAAAAGGTAAAGTTTATGTGCGTCAAGGCTAACATTGAAGAGACAGCCAACAGAATGGGGGAAAATCTCTGACAAGTATGCTTCCAACAGAAATTTATCATCTAGAATATGTAAAAACTCAAAAATATTAACAGCAAACATCAAAGCCCAATAAATAAATGAACTGAACAATACGTTGAGTAGAATAAGCTAAGACTCAAAGACAAATACTGTAATCTCCCTAATATGTGGAATCTAAAAATGATGACATGAAAGTGGAAGGGAGGGCTGAGGATAGAGCTCAGTCACACAAGCACCTGCCTGGCAAGTGCGAGGTCCTGAGTTAGATTCCTGGTACCAAAAAGAAAAAAAGAAAGTGGAAGGGAAACTATTAATAGACAAGTGGGAGAGACTTAGAAGCGGAGGGGAATGGAAGGAAGGGTTATAGCAGGATGGATATGGTCAGAATACATGCGTGAAGCCCAATTTTTATGAAATTAAAATGCTAATTTAAGGGAAAAAAGGCTGTGGATGTGGCTCAGTAGTAAATGCTTAATATGTTTAAGGCCCTAGGTTTCATCCTCAGTACCAGAAAAAACACATTTCAGTGTTGAGGAATTTAACACACATAAAAATTAGGACAATAGTGCGTGCTTACAGAAAAATAATAATATGGAGGCATATGACTAAGTAGTTAACCATTACCCCCCCTTTTCTTTCTTTTTTTTTTTTTTTGAAACAAGGTTTTGCTATGCAATTTAGGCTGGCCTAAATTGTAGCCCAGCCTGGCCTTGAACTCACAGCAATCCTCTTGCCTCAGCCTCCCGAGTGCTGGGATTACAGACATGTGCCACCATGCCTGGCAGTATTATTTTCAAGAAGAAACAAATGTCAAATATGTTTAAAAGTTGAGTAAATGGAATGTATACCTAATAGTTTTTATTCAAAAAGTCATGTATATTCTGCTTTATATTTTTTTCATTAAGATATCATAAATGTCTGCCTTAAAATACATATTTGACCTAAATTTTGGGTAGTCAATATAGAGTTCCACAGAAATATTTCACTGTGATTTGTTAAATTTTTATTAACATCTGTTTACTAACAGACATATAGGTTGCCTCCATTTTTTCCCTCTCAGAATCATTATTGAGTGAACATCTTTTGTATAATGTAGGGTTTTTTTTATTTTAAAGAGGAAAAAAAATGATACAGAGTTTCAGACACAGATGATAGGCTGGGTATAGTGGTGCACACCTATAATCCCAGCCCTTGGGAGGCTAAGGCAGCAGGTTCTTTGAATTCAAGACTAGCCTGGGGCTGGGGATATAGCTCAGTGGAATAAGCGCCTGCCTAGCAAGCGCAGGGTCCTGAGTTCGATCCCCAGTACCGCCAAAAAAAAAAAAAAAAAAAAAAACACATTCTGTGTAGAATCAAGACTAGCCTGGGCTATAAAATGAGCTCAAGGCCAGCTTGAACTGCATAGTGAGACCCTGTCTCAAAAAGACACACACACACAAAAAGGTGATAGGAAATTAACAGTGGTTATTATATTGCATATTGTTATCTTCAAAGTAGTTGCTCAAAATACCAGATATAGGCACACAAAATTGATCAAACAATGTAAGCACTAACTGTTCCTTTCAATGAACCAGTCAAAATTAGTAGTACAATTATCTTCCTTATCTTTGTGTGTGTGTGTATTTATTATTTTCCACTATTTTTAAATAGTAAATTGGGCAAAGTGGAATTGTTGCCTGAAAGTTAGAAATTGTTAGTCAATTCACCTAATTTTCTTTCTCTTTTGCATACTGTGGGTCAAACCCAGGGCCTTTGTACTGAACTAAGCCCCTATCCCTTTAACTTTATTTTTCTGAGGCATGGTCTTGCTAAGTCACCTGGGCTGGAGTGGAACTTGTAATCCTTCTGCCTCAGCCTCTCAGAGTGCAGGGATTACAGGCAGGCACCACCATGCCCAGCCTCACCTGATTGTTATGTAGAGGTGTGGACCTATGACTGCAAGGCCTTTTGGTTTTTAGGGTTTTAGATATAAAGATCCATTTTCAAGTGCATGAGGAAAACTGTAAAAACCACATCTGCAGGATAAGCTAACCCATGAGCAGCCAAATCGTGACCTCTCTGTGCCTGTCTGGTTTCTCCACTGTCTATAGCTTTGTGTTCACTCTTTCCTGAGCGCAGTATGACGCAGGTGCTGCGTGGTGCGTGAGTAAGTTTTATTCATATGCAGTCTGACATATACGTGTCTTGTATAACTAGTTGTTTACGCCCTTCATCTCTTTTTTAAAGATACTCAATGCAGGAAATGTATGATGTGGTATCGGGAATGGAGGATTACAAGCATTTCGTTCCTTGGTGCAAAAAGTCAGATGTAATATCAAGGAGATCTGGTTATTGTAAAACCCAGTTAGAAATCGGCTTTCCACCTGTACTGGAGCGATACACGTCAGTAGTAACCTTGGTGAAACCACATTTGGTACAGGTAATAGTTAAATATTAAATATTTCTCAGATATTAGTTAATGTCAAATGAGCTATAATAATGTGTAAAAAGCTTATAAGGATATCTTTTTACTAGCAGAAAAGAGGGAAAAACCTATTTATTATATCTCTTGGTTTTTTTTGTTTTTAGTTTTGTTTTTGTTTGTCTTTCTGACACAGGGTCTCACTATGCAGTTCAGGCTGACCTTGAGCTCTCTTTGTAGCCCAGGCTGGTCTCAAACTCGCAAGGATCCTCCTGCCTCAGCCTCCCAAGTGCTGGGATTACAGGCGTGTGCCACCACGCCCAGCTCTTGTGTTGTTTTATACAATATTAGCATTCTTTTTTTTCCTTTTGTTGAGGAGTACTGAATCGTGGGAAATACCATTTGGACCACAGGCAAGAAAGGTTTTAATACCTGCAATATTTTTAGAAAATACATTTAATGTTTTACTACTGGGTAAAAATAAATTTGTTTAATGAACATATTTTCTGAAAAGTTAAAGGAGGACTAGAAGTGGTATACCTGTAAACCCAGCTAGTTGAGAGGCTGAGGCAAGACGATTGCATGTTCAATTTTGCAAGATCTCAAGTAGGCCATCTAGGGTAACTTAGACTCTGTCTCAAAATAAAAAATACAAGGGCTAAGGATGTAGACTAGTGGTAGTACTTGGCTAGCATGTGTGTGGCTCAGGGTTCAATCCTCAGAATCACCACAAAATGAAGGAAAGGTAATAGCCCAACATGGGTTAGATGTCATGGTGCATGCACTTGGGAGGCTGAGGCAGGAGAATCGTTGTGAGTTTGAGGCCAACCTGGGCTACCGAGTGAGTTCAAGACTAGCCTGAACTGTATAGTGAGACCCTGTCTCAAAAAGACAAAAATAAACAAATAAATAGCCCAGCACGGACTTGTGACTGTGGCCTGGCTACCACTGGTCGCATTGCAGGTGGCAGTTAGCAGCCCTTGTGGATCTCCAGTCAGTATTTGCTCTAATGGTATGGAATGGGAGCCCAGCAAACTCTGTGCATAGACCATGCACACACACAGACAGCAGTGTGATGGGAGGTCAGAGAGAGGAGTCTGGGCCAGGGCTCCGGTAGCCACTTGAGGGGCCCTAGGAGAAGGGTTAGAGCACACAGGAAGGCTGTGGGTGGGTGACGAGGTGTGGGCAGGAGAGAGTCACGAAGCACAGGGACCCGTGTCTGCCCCTCTGAGCACATCAGCCCCCACAGTGGCGTGTAATCTGCGTGATCTACAGCTCAGGAGTCTGGTACCAGTGGAACTTGTTCAAGACTGCTCCAAAATGGCAGAGCTAGAAACAGCTTCCCAACCTGAGTGTGGTGTGCTGGAGGTGCCTGCATGGGAGAACAGCGGGCTTCCACTGGTCAGGTCAGCTCCAAGCTCATACTGTCAGAGCTCCTTGCCTTCTGTGTTTGGGCTGTGCAGTAATCAGGTTTGAGGAAGGAAGCCTCAGTCACCGGCAGCTCCCACCAGGATGAGGGTGTTAACTGCAGTGTCACACTCTCCCCAGGCGTCCTGCACGGATGGGAAACTTTTCAAACATTTGGAGACAATTTGGCGTTTCAGCCCGGGCCTTCCTGGCTACCCAAGAACATGCACCTTGGATTTTTCGGTAAGTCTCTCGTTAATTTCACGTAGAAAGTGAAGCTGCTCAAGTAGTAGTGATCCGGTTTTTAGAACTCAGATACTATAATTATCTAATATGCCTAGAGATTACTGAAAGACACTTTTAAAAAAACCAATTAGTCTCTGCTTGTAACTCAGGCATTGAATCTTAAGGAATGGTGCTAATGTTTTCTTTGTCTTGGTTTTGAAAGACAGGATCTCACCTGTAGTCCAGGCTGGCCTCCCACCCTTAGGGAGTGCACCTGCCAATCAGTAAAACAAATTTAAAAATTAGTGGACATTAGTAGAACAGTTGGGGATCTGAAGAAACTCTGCATGAACTGGATACTGGCATTTGTGTCTAATAGTAATTCCCTCTGTTGACTCTTGATTTTGACAGTTGTACTGTGGTTATATAAAATATTAAAAGTAGGGAGATCTGGGTGATGGGTACATGGGAATTCTATGTACTGTTTTTGCAACCTTGTTGTAAAAATGAAGTTTCAGAAGGAAAAGCTAGAGCTTGTGGTATAGCTCAGTAGAGGCCCTGGGTTTGGTCTCCCGCTTCCCCCACAAAAAAGGATAAAAATTACAACATTTTAAAATTTAAAGGGTGTTTGTTCCTTAAAATACTTCCGTGAGTCAGGCATGGTGACACACACCTTTAATTCCAGGACTTTAGGAGGCTGAGGCAAAAGGATCTCAAATGGCCAGGCGTGGGCAGCTTGTCAAGACCCTGTCTCAACATAGAAAATTTGAAAAGGGCTGTGGATGTAGCTCACTGTGAAAGCTCTAGGTCCAATTCTGTGAACCACAGAAAAAAAATCAGCTCTTCTTTCTGTTCTGGTGTTGGTTTTTGAGACAGGGTCTCAGTTTGTATGTAGTTCAAGCTAAACTTTCAGTGATCCTCCTGCCTCAGCTTCCCAAGTGCTGAAATTACAGGTGTGCACCACTATACGCAGCCAGAAGTCTGTGTTTCTTTTTTATTTATTTATTTTTGTTGAGACAGAGTCTTGCTATGTAGTGCAGGCCGGCCTTACACTCACATATGTAGCTCAGGTTGGCCTCGAATTCACAGCAGTCCTCCTGCCTCAGCCTTCTAAGATTGCTGGGATTACAGGCGTGTGGTACCTCACCTGGCAAATCAGTTTCTTTGAGCAGTTGCCGTGAATTCTGTCAAGAACAATGGATGTGCATGAAATTCTGCATTACTGCTGTGCTCGGTTGCCAGCCGTGTCCCTCATGGACAAAGAGCTTATGTGCAGGCCCACGGGCCTCCTTCCTGCTGCTTCTCAAAGGATAGATGCTGTGACACTGCCTCTTCTGCCTGCCCCTCTGGGTTGCACTGGCCCTAAGTGTACTCAGGAGACTTGGGGCGAGTCCCGCTTAGCAGAGGTCTCTGCAGCCCCTCCCCATGTGGGACAGTGGGCTCTCCGCCCACCTGCCCACACGGGGCTCCACAGCCTATTTCTATGGTCATCACACATGGTGGCCAACAAGATTCTCTCTTGTTTTGCTGGGCACTGCAGCGCACCCCTGTAACAGCAGGCTGAGGCAAGAGGATTGCAGCCTGGGCTGCACAGTGAGTGTGAGGCCAGCCTGAGTTACATAATGAGATCCCATGTCAGAAGTACAAAACAGAACAGCAGAAGATGCGCATGTGTGATGGGGCTAAAAGCTAGATGGAGCCGCACGATGGTGCTGTCACGTGAGGACCCGAGCCTAAGTGGAACCCAGCAGTGGAGAGCGCTGTCTAAGCCCCGTGAACATTTCCCTGCAGGTTTCATTCGAGTTCCGCTCACTTCTGCACTCGCAGCTTGCCACTTTGTTCTTCGATGAGGTGGTGAAGCAGATGGTGGCCGCCTTTGAGAGGAGAGCGTGCAAGCTGTACGGCCCAGAGACCAGCATCCCACGGGAGCTGATGCTGCACCAGGTGCACCACACGTAGGGGCGGGCATGGCCTGCACCTACCAGGCAGTGCCTTTGAGGTTTGGTTCTAGGCATCAGAAAGCATTTGTTAAGCCCGCCTCTGGGAATAAGCCTGCTCCACGAGAACTTGCTCATAGAGCATGGACCCACTTACACATAATGTGTTCAATCAAGTATGATTCCAAGGTTCTGCATCTGCAATAATGGGGACATGACCACTACTGTAGAATACTGACATCATTCTGAGCAGAAATTAACACTGTCATTTAAAATGCCTTTTAATTATCACCTTCCCTGCAAGCAGTTTGTTGAGAAACATAGTTTATATTAACCATATCATGTTTAAGTTATTAAATTCAGAATATGTGTAACTTATTGCTATAGGGCTGCCATAGGGCTTAGGATAGTTGAATAATCACATTTCAAGCAAAAACTTTGATTTAGCTGGGCGTGGTGGCACGCGCCTGTCATCCTAGCTACTTGGGAGGCTGAGACAGGAGAATCGCAGATTTGAGGCCAGCATGGCCACCTTAGTGAGACCCTGCCTTGAATAAATTTGAGTGCTCAGAGTACTTGCCTAGCATCTTCAAAGCCTGTGTTCCATTCCCAGACCACAAAGGAAGAGAACTACTTAATGAAGGTTCCCCAGCACTGTTAGTCAGTGAGGCTGGCTCAGATGAATGAATGGTGAGGTGTGTGCTTTTGTTTCTGTTCTGGTTCTGAGGGGTCCAGAGCATGGAGCTCCCTTTGGGGGTGCTCCAGCTGCCTGTGGGGACGCTCACCAGGTGTGGATCTTGTTCCCCCGAGGAGACTGCGGCGGAGATGAACAGTTGACTGTCTTCCACACCCACCAGGCAGCCTCTTTCCTATTTATTGTGTGTACTCACTTTCCGTAGTATATTCTAAACTGCTGTTTTTTAAACAATCAGTGTAAGGACTGAAGTAATAACTTTATAATAAAGTTAATTTGTTTATTTTTGGTACAATTTCTTTGGTTATTGAAATCTTCCTGTATTGTTTGAGTGTGTGTCTAGATGGAAGTAAACTATTACAGCATTTCACGCCTTAAAAATACTCTGTAGAAACCAACTGTGACAAATCTGGGCAGTGTCCAGTCTTCTTGAATGTTGGCCTCCTTCTCTCCTATGCTTCACAGCCACAGCCCTTGGGGGTTAGCTCTACTCCTGATCCATGAGGGCCTTCTGTGGTGAGTTCCTGAGTGTTGTGTGTGTGTGTGTGTGAAAGAGAGAGAATGCTGTGTATGTGTGTGTGTGTGTGTGTGTGTGAGAGAGAGAGAGAAAGACAGGAGAGAGAATGCTGTGTGTGTGTGAGAGAGAAAGACAG